>OX596005.2:31038773-31156073 GCA_951394115.2 Drosophila phalerata
CCTGTGGCGCTGGTTGGGCCCCCAGACGACTGATGCTGCCACGTTGGCCAACGACTCGGCCACGCGGCACTGTGATTCCAGGGCCACGACCAGCCCCCTAATTATCATCATCATCATCATCATACGCATCATCATGGCATTCGTCATCATCATTGTCAACATCATCATCATCATATCATGGCATGCATGCATGTGTGTGTGTGTGTTGTGTGTGTAGCGTGTGTGTGGTTCAAGTGTGCATGAGTGTGTGTGTGTGTGTGTGTTGATTTCGATTTTATATAAATATATATATATATATATTTGTTTTCCAGACAGCGAGCGTTTCGTTTCCATTCGTTTCCATTATTCAGAGTTTATCCAGAGTTTTCCAACCGTTGACATTTGAATTTGTTTTTTTGTTTTTGGTTTCGATATCGAATTTTTGCAGTTTTACAATTTACATATTTTTTACATAATATAAATCGTGTGTAGATATATATATATTTAGTATATATATATGGATCGCCAAGATAATTGTCAAATTTGGTCAATTCAAATCATATTAAAAAATAAGCGAATAAAATACATTTTGGATTTAGAATTTTGAAGTCGAATTTCGAATTTAGTTTTCGGAGAGAAAGACAGTTTATTTTTGTGGGCAAAAAATTTTATAACGGGTTTTACGTTTTGTTTTTTTTTGGTTTTTGAATCGAAAAGTTTTGTCGATAGTTTTTGGTTGATTGGTCGTTGTTTGGTTTGGTTTTTGGTTGATTTTGGATTGTTTGGGGGAATTTGTAATTTTTTTTTGTAGGCAGAGATATAATTTTTGTTAGGAATTTTGTTTTTTTTTGGTTTTTGACGAACATATATATAATTTTTTTTTTTGGTTTTTGTTGCAAAGTTTTCAAAATTTTGGTTGTTACCGAAAAACAAATGATTTGTTTGTATATATAAGAGTATATAACAAGAACATATATAAAAAAAGAAAAGAAAGAAAAGAAAAATCGAAATAAACGCGTTAGATTCTTGTATTTTTACATACAATAATATATATATGTAGGTATGTATATATTAAGTTATATGCAATGTTTTGTATATTTATGTATATGAAAAATTACGTCTGATTGAGAAAAGAATGCTAATAATATTTTGTATATAATATGTAGTTTGTGTATTAATATTATTAAATGCTCGATTTGAGCCAACAAATGCAATTTTTACTGCCTCTAATATTGTATAATATAATATTGTATTTATGAACAAATCACAGCGCAAGAAGTGGATTCCAAGTAACTATAACTTTAATAACTTTTGTTCTTTTGTATTTGTTTTTCATATCTTTTTGTTCTTTAGCGTTCTGCGTTCTGCTTGCGATTGACACAATATTAAATAACTTTACTAAATTTGTCAAATTTGTAGTTAAAAAAAAATTACAAACTAATAATAATCAAAACAATAATAAGCGTTGAGCATTTGAAACAAAGCGTTGGGCGGTGCTTAAAAGTATGCTATATTAATTTGAATAGTTTCTTTTTTGTACATCATCTTACAAACTAAACAATGATGGATTTATAAATATATATATACATTTAACTTAAAAAGCGTTGCAGTAAAAAGCACCTGATGCATTAGGGCAAATAAATAATAATTAATTAAAGCATAATAAAGCGCAGTTTAATTGGATTAATAATAGAATATAAATATTTTTTTGTTAGTTTCCATGACAAAAAGCAATGCGAAGCGTAAAAATAATAACAAATGAATTTTGATCCATTTTTTTTTGTTTGGTAAATATTGGCCGAAAGATGCGTGCAGTTGATAGGTGGGTGTTGTGAGTGTGTGTGCGAGTGTGGGTGTGGGTGTGTGTGTGACATGTTGTGCGGCTGTTGCAAATTTGGATGTTGTAAACGAAATAAAAAAACATTAAGTTTACAATCAATTTGGAACTGAAGCAGAAAATAAGCTGAAATAAAACTGAATTAAATATATATGTTCAATTAAAGCAATCACACTAGCTGAAGCTGTTCACGATTAATCATCAAATTTAATAATATTTTTTGTTTTGTTTATATCGAATCAACGAAGCTAAGATCAAGAAGCGATTATCAAATCGTAGACAAATCTAATTAGTAGAATATATGCTACAATTTTTATGTGTTCTGTGTGTGTAAATTTGAATGTAAAAGCAACTGTTACTGCAACAGTTACTGCAACTGCAACTGCAACTGCAACTGCAACTGCAACTGTTACTGCAACTGTTACTGCAACTGTTACTGCAACTGTTACTGCAACTGTTACTGCAACTGTTACTGCAACTGTTACTGCAACTGTTGCTGTTACTGCAACTGTTACTGTTACTGCAACTGTTACTGCAACTGTAATTGATGTGTTCCGTATCATGATGTTGGATGTTTATTTGGGATGACGCACCATAACCACCGATGAATTCACCGTGCCACTTGCTTGGCCTCTTGATGGACGTTGCGAAGCGTTCACGGAGGTACCGCCGCCGCCGCCTGAATTGCTAGGCATGGCAACAGCAGCGCTGTTAACGCTGCTGCCGGCACCTCCATTGCCGCTTGCACCATTCGGATAATCATAGTAACTGTAATCGCCCTCATAGACACGATAGACGTCATCATAGTACGAATCAGCGCCAAAGCCGGGCCGATAGTCCGAGTAGCCAAAATAATCATAATCGTAGTCTAGGTGGGGACACGGAGGAGTTAGGATGTTAAAGGATTATTCAATTAAAAGGTTAGTTAAGGAAAGCCTGCATTTATGTGTGTGAATGTGTGAGAGTGTGAAAAAGATATATGTATGTATGTGTGTAGGAGGATTCCTAAATCTTTCACCGAATTGTAATTCGAATTGGGCGCGTGCTGAAACGCTGATGATGGAGGCCTGGGAGATATCAGGGGGCTTGGGGGCGTGGCACACACACATTATTATTGTTTTTTGTTTGTTTTGGTTTTTTTTTTTTTAAGTAGATTGATGGCTTTGGGTTACTTACCGGTGATAAAACATCAAACAGTATACAGGGTGCTTAACATTCGCTACACAGAGAACACAATTGCAACGTTTAATTATGAGATAAAAACACAGCTATGAACAACGTTTAGAGGTTAAGTCTAACTATTTGTACTGTTATTAGTAGTAATAATTGTTGTTGTAGTCAGAGAAAGAGCGAGAGAGTTCAGCATCTTTGTAGAATTGGAGGAGAGAGTGAGAAGAGTTCAGGAAAGGAGCAAAACAGAACAGAATGACAAACAACATCAAAAATGAAACGGACATGCAAATAAACGATAAAAATGGAGATATAGAAAGAGAGACACAGAGAGAGAGAGAAAGTAGAAGAGCATTGACATATAAAACTTGCATTTAATGTGAAAAATAGTAAAATCAACATAATAGTGAGGTTATGTTCAATTAAAGTTTGGTTATGTGTGTGCGCAAATTGGTTAAAATTGTATGCCAATTGTCAATTAATTGTTAAGACTCAATCTAGCTGGATACTGGCAGTGGTAATAGACTTAAAGGGTAAGAGGTGGTGCCAAGGTGTGTAGGTGTAGGTGTAGGTATGTTTTGTGTGTGTGTTTGGTGTGTGTGTGTGTGTGTGTATGTGGAGAGGGTCTGAGGGCACGAGCGTACAAGTTAGTGGGCAGCGCGCTTACTAACCTTAAATAACTAACTAAAATAATAATAATAATAATAATACATGAGGAGATAGAGAGAGACGATGAAAAAAACGATAAATTGATGAGATGAGAAAAAACAACAAATCAAACATGGCATATATATTTGATGATAACTTAAAGATTGTAAGCTGCAGACCAATTAGTTTGTTTATAGAAGTAATTGTTGTTGACCAAGTCAAGTGACAACATCAAGAGTGGGGTTAGTTCGCTGTGTTGTAGCTTAGTAGCAAATACATTTATCTAAAAGTTAAGCTAAAACGTATTAAACCTAACAATTATACGCTTGGTTTTTTAAAAATGTGGTTCAACCACAATTCTCAATATTCAAAAATATTCAACTACGGATAACTACATAATTAATTATCAATTATCAATTATTATTATTATTATTTATTATAAATCCTGGCATTCTTCGTTCTTAAACTCGTTAAACTCTTTCTCTCGATTTTTTGGGAGCCACTGAGAGCTCAATTAATTATGTAGTATATATATATTAGAATATATACTACAGATGATTGACATATATATTTTATATATATATTTTAGTTATTTTTATAATTTTTTTTTTTTTTTTTTTTTTTTTTGGATTTCACTTATTGGCGTATTTGCCCAACTTACCGTATTCACGGGGCATCGGCGTGCGCAGCGGCATACGCGCCCCTGGAAGGCGCATCGGTGTGATGGACATCATGCTGGGATGTGTCGGCGACAGGTTTCTGTATGGAGACAATGTTTCAAATCTTTACAAGGCAACCGAAAGGGTGTATGTTATTGATTGTTATCGATTGTTAATCAATTATTATCATGTGATGGGGAGTTTCAGTTAAGTGGGTGTGTGTGTGGAGTAGGGATCATCCATGTGATCACGGGCCGATAAAAAGAAAGAAAATATAATAAAAATAAAAACAAAATATATAAATTAATAACTTGAATCACATTTCGTAACGTGGATAATGGCGACTTGAAAAGCAAACGTTTAAATTTCAATTCGAAATAAATTAGCCCAATTTGTATGCAATTTCATTAAATTGCAACGTTTTTAAATTTTTAGAATTTTGCGCCAATTTTGTGTTGTGCTAGACAAGGATCATAAGTGTGTGTGTGTTTGTGAGTATATAAAAAAAAGCGTTGCATGATTTTTTTTTTGTTCTTGCAACGCCTTAGCTCTGCAACTTGCCACAGAAAGTACTTACCCAACAATTGCCGGACGCGCCTGCATCATTTGCATCATGCGTCTTTCGCGTGCGCGCAGAATTTCCTCCTTTTTCTTTTTGTCCGATGGCGGTTTGGCGAGTGAGACCTTATTTATCAAAAAAATAAGATTAATTTTTTGAGGAATATCATAATCATAATTTGGAGCCATTTGAATTTCGTTGTAAATACAAAAAGCTTTAAAATTATAGATGAACCCTTCAATATAATTTTTTAAATATTGTAAATCAAATTTTATTGTAGAGTTTTGACAAAGTTTAAATTGTAAAAATTCTAATACTTTATATTTGAAAGGCTTTAAATAATTGTGATAATTGTAAGAAATAAAGACTATAATCTTTAACACATAAAAATCTCTACACGAGGTAATAGTCTAGTGACGAAAGCAAATTCTAGCCCCAAAATTGTGGATATCCAATTTTTTGACAAACAATATACAGTTAATATTATTTTGTAGGAAAAAATTGTAATAACAGATCATACTACATTGATAAAGGACATTCTGCAGATAAATTTTAATAATATCTATTGTGAAAATTCCCACAAGTTTCAAATTTGTAGCTAAATTATTAACACTCACCTCAATATTCGAGGCGCCGACCTCCTTGCCATTAAGGCCACGCATAGCTTCGACGGCGCTATCACGATCCTCAAAGTGTATAAAGGCATAGTCTTTAATTTTCTTAACGCGTTCCACTTTGCCATATTGCTCGAATTGTTCCTATAAATCAATATATTATAGATAACTGAAGCTTATATTAAATTTAAAACTTTTTTTACCTTCAGTTTTTCCTCTGTAACATCTTGCGTCAGATTTCGTACGTAGAGCACTTTAACCTTGGACATTGTTTGTTCATCCGGCTCCTCCTGTGGATCGGCCCAGTCGACTATAATATCACATCCCCAAACCTGCTTCAAAAATATCGAATAAATTAACTAAATGTTTATTACAAAATAGATTTGAATACTTGCCTTAATTCTACCAGTGCCAAGTCTCCGTTTGGCCAAAGAAGCCGCCTTATGTGACTCGTATTCGAGAAAGCAAAAGCCGCGATTCTTTTTCTTGTCATCCGGCGAGCTATAGATGATCACCTCGTAGAGGCCAGCTACAGTTTTTTTTTTTTAGTTTTTAAAAATGTATTATATAAGTTATAAATATCTTTGATTTTGTTTTTGGTATATAGAGATTAATTAAAATGCAGTTCTACTAAATGATTATGATTAATTTGTTCACACACACATATAGAGAAATACAACAAAAAAGTATTTGTATTGACAGCATTTAAGTATATGTAAGTGTGTCTGTGTGTGTGTGTGTGTAACAGAGAGATAGAGAGAGTGAGTGTGAGTGAAAGAGAGAGAGAGAGAGTATGTATATTTGGCTATATGTGATGATCAAGACGGCATCAAAAACCGCACTCTTTTAATTAAATTATCATTTATAAATGTGATTTTGAAAACCAATGCCAACCAATTTCCTGCTTAAGTTACAACTTTTCAAATATTTTTGAATAAATAAATGCGCTAAGCTAAACGTTGTATTTTGTGTATGAACAGACAGTTGTTTCACATAGAGAAAGATATATATTGTATATATGTATATATAAATAGAGAAAGAGAGAGAGAGATAGAGAGCGAAAGACACACTTAGAACATTAGAAAGTAAACAAAAATGAACTTGGATTCGAATATTGAACTAATAAATAATACACTTATTGTAAATATAGAGCACACACTTTAACTTTGTTTTTCTTTTTGGGTATAATAAAAACAATAACAAGATAGTATACACTGAGAAAGACAGATATATAACTTATAGTAGTATAGCGACAGAATTTGAGAACTTGTTTCTTCTTCAATTGAGAGAGAGAGAGAGTTGAGAATTGGGTTGGGGGAAGGAGGGTTACACGTTTACAGAAAGTGTTTTCTCCAGTCATTACCACAGTTATGTATGTCAATATGATTGGCCAGAACAATCGATTGTCGAGATATCGATTACAATTTTAGCATACGAATTATTGTTGTTTCTTCAAGTTAAAGCTAACCAAATTATTGGGATTTCATTGGTTTGCTGTGTGCGCGATTTTTTTGTATAATATAGATTTAAATATTATTTAGGTATAGGAATAGGTATATATTATATATTGTTATATGTATGATTGAAGTCTGCGCTAAAAAAAAAAAAAAACAAATCAAAAAGATATGAGGCTTTTGGTTTTTCTGGTTTGTTTTGTTTTTCAAAAATATTCAAAAATGTGTTTCTATTTTTGCTGCTTTTGGGCGAATTGTTTAGCTACAGGTTTTCAATGTCAACAAATTGGGCACATTAACAAATCATAAGTTGAATGTGTTACAATTAATTTTTTGTTGTATTTGCTAGCAGAAAATAGATAGAGAGAGGACAGCTTGATATAGGTGAAGGGTTAAGAGTTTTTGGAGTTAACACGGAGGGCAAAAGTTCTTCAATTTAAACACTGTTGAAATTTTACCCGCCGGTTGGATGATTAAATCTTCTTTTTTTTTTGTTGATTTTGAAAGCATTTTAAAAGCGAAAATTGCAAAACAAAAATCCAATTTATACACTCGTTCTGTTTTATTTTTTTTTATTTTTCTTTTATTCCAATTCTGGCTGTCTGCAAGTATCGCCCCTAAAAAGTTTGCCTTACTTTTTTTTTTGACCAATTTCATTTTGTTACCAATTCGCTGGGAGTTATCGGGGGGTGTGGTTTTAGCTGGTTTCATTTGTTTTGTTTTATTTTTGGTTGTTTTATTGTTTTATTTTTTTTTTTTTGAATCACTTACGTGCATGTTTAGAAAATTCCTCAATTAATTCGTCACGATCTCTAGTTTTAGGTATATTGCCGACAAATAGCCGGTGATTGTTAAATGATATCGTAACACCAATCTTTTTGCCTTTCCGAATTTCAAAATCATTTAGCTGCAATTGTTTAAAAGTTCACACAAAACAAAAGAAAATTTTGGTTTGCAATGAAAAAATTTGTATCCATTTGGTACTGCAACATTTTTTTTTTTTGACAATTTGGGTTGGTTTTTGGGGTGAAAATTATGGTTGTATGTGTGCGTATTTTTGGGTATGTGGATGAGGTTGTGGTTGTAAATGGTGTGTTGTGTGGACTTAAAAAATTGTAAGATCTAAGCTTAGCCTTAGTAAGGTATAGTTGTAAATTAAGTTCTTAGTTAGTTTCTCTTTGAGTGCGTGCCAAATAAAAAGGAATTTATGAAATATTTTATTAAATTTTTAGCTATAATTATATGTTGTTCAACTAATAATTGTTTATATGTACGTGTTTTACTACCAAAAATTATTAAAATTTGTTGTAGTCTTTAACGCTTTAAAGTCATCTTAAGTTAAATTTTTCATATACCTTTTAAAGCCACATCTTACCTTTTCAGAAGAATTTTATAATACCAATTTCAGATGACATTATAGCGAGTATAACAAAAAAAAATTAGAAGCCTATGAGGTATAAATATTAAGAAATATGCAATGCTTAGAAATTTTGCAATAATTTTAAATAGGTTTTTTAACTCTTCCATTTATGTTTTGTTTTTGCTTTTTATTTGTAGTTGTTGTACGCTAAGTTAATGACTGGAGATTATATAAACAAGTTGATAGATTTGAGATAAAAAGAAATGTTTTTGTACCGGTATTTAAAGCGTATGACAAATGACAATGACGTCTATCTATGGGCTGTATGCAATATGGGGGCGTGTCTTGTACGAGTGTGTATATTTGTGTGTGTCTGTGCAGCCTAAATACAATTTTTACATACATATATGGAATCATTCGAGCTGGTTAAGTGCATCCGTGGTGTAATTGTTTTGTTTGTTCGGTTTGTAGTTTGTTGTTTTTGTTTCATTTGAAAAGAGTCTCGAATTCAAATTGAGAAATGAGCACGCTTTTCGATATGACATGAATTTGTACTGCATTTGTGGATAATGGTAATGGTAATGGTAATGATAATGGTAATGGAGATGTTGGAAATGTGATGAAAGCATAGAAAATGATTAAAATAAATAACTTAAAACAATAATAAACAAATATCAAATAAACTGAGAGAACCTAACGACGAAACCTGCCTGCCTGCCTCTGTAAATTAGCCAATTATTTTTGTTGAGCCAATTGGATTTTTGTTTACAATTTAATGCCGATTGATGAGCTGAATAAAAAGTGCGTGAAAGTGAAAAAAAAGAGACGCAACCTTCTATTTAGCTCGAGATAGTTGGAAAATTTTAAATAGTTTCATTTTTTTTTTTGTTGTTGTTGTTGTTAATTTCGTTTCAATTTACCTGTAAGTTTACCAAATTCCTCTAAAATTTCATCTTTACCCTTTGACTTGGGTATATTGCCTACGAAAAGGCGCAGGTTCGGTACGCTTATATTTATTTTCAGACACTTGCCGGGTTTTATTTCGTGATTATCGAGCTAGATGTGGGTGGGAAGGTAAAATGATTCTTTTTAATACCAATTCAATGTTAATCATAATAAATAATAAATCAAATCATAATTAAATAAGGTAATAAACAAATTGGGCTCTTTATGTCGGAGTGGGACTTTTGAAAATAATATGGAAAAAAAAACAATGGGAAATAAATTAAAAATTTTATAAGAATTTTGCATTACCAATTTCGAAATGTTTTTGCAGAGTTGTTTTCATTTGTAGCGTGGCCGCATATTTTTTTTTTTTTTTGAAACATTAAAGTAAAAGGTTAAGTTAGTGAGCTGTTAGTTTCTTTTTTTTGTTTGGGTTAGTTTATATTAAGGATCTTATTTTAGTGCCTGGATGGTTAGTAAAGTAGGACATGCTCGGCCTGCTTTTCAATAAAACCAGACAATGGAAACGTACTCCTAATTGTTTATGTTTAAGTATTAGATATCTACAAAGCTACGGTCTATATAGGCTAAAGCTAATAAAAATTTGTCTTAAGATTAGGAAAAAATGTAACTAAAGAAATAATTGAAATAATAAAGAAGAGAGGATTGTTTGCAGTTCAAATTGTTTGGTATCGCAGAGAGAGCTCTTTTCAAATTTGCAAATATTAGTTATCAGTTGTCGCATATCGATATCGATGCTATCGCTTAACGAAATTACAATCTATGTATATAAGACAGGACATGCATACATAACAAGTTACAGTTAAAAAATGTAGAATAGGTAGAGCATAAGAGAGTGAGAAAAAGCTAGCGGTACAGCAAGCTTTAAGGCAGTATAAAAAAAAAAAGTAAAAGTAGATTTTTTTTGTTGGTTTGTTTGGTCTCAAAGCGCCGAATTCTTATAATTCTGGTTGTAGTTCTTGATGGTGATATTGTTGTAGTTGTTTTTCTATTTTTGTTGATGTACAGTTGCTTATCAATCGTTCGAATTTTGCAGTCGATATGTTATCGATTGTAGAATTTGGAGGCAAGCGGCTGTGTTGAGTACCAAAACATGTTACGTATTTTTACCTACTATACAAAAATTTTGATATATATATATATAGTATAGTTATATAGTAGATATATGTAGGTATATTGTAAATAGTTAACAATACGTTATAAACATAAAGCGCTTTATGGACGGACGGTGTTTATTCTGTGTATCAGATTGGGTCGAGTGGGGGGAAGACAGGGGGAGAGAGATAGAGAGAGAGAGGAGGATATATATTCTTTGGTTGGAATAAATACCTGTCGCACAGCATTGACGGCCGCATCGCGATTTGTGAATGTGACAAATGCATAACCGCGATTTGTGCCAGTCATTGGATCCATCATGAGTCTAAGATCCCAAATGGTGCCACAGTCCTCGAACAGCGGAATAAGCTCGTCCTCGAACATATCCTTGGGTATTTTGCCGCAAAACACTTCGCAGCCATTACCGGGCACATTGCCCTCCCAATTTGGTGGCGGACCGCCATATTTTCGTTGTCCTAAAGTGATTATTTTTCAGTTGTATAAACATATAGTTTTAATTTACAATTATTAAGTATCGCACCTGTGGTCACATCCAATGTGTAGCCGGTGCGTTCCAGTATCTTTTTGATCTTGTCCTCGTCGGGTCCCTTCACCTGTATGGTGCTGGCGGTTGCGGGCACACCTTGCTGACTGGCGCGACTCTTTTGACGATAGGTTTTCATAACCCCACACAAGTAGGCAGACTTATTTGACACATGCTCCAGATTTGACTCGAGGAACTGACTAAGCACATTCAAGGCACCATCAACGGGAAACTCCTTGAGCGCATCCAATGCACGCTCATCCAGCTCGGCGTGAGCCAGTTTACCCGTCTTATAGATTTCATCCAGTTTGCCAGCGACCTAGGGAAGATATTACATATATATACAATACTACCTACAGTTGGAAGTTATTATAAAACTCTTACCTTCTTGTCCAGACCATATTCCAGTAGCTTGGGATAATCCTCTGTACGTTCGCCATCGCCACGGTCATCGGCTTTCTGGTTAATGTCATCTAATAGTTCGCCATTGCCTTCCGCCATTTCTGCAAGAGACAGAGAGAAAGAGAAAAAGCACATTACAACCACGGTTGCCACTTAATAAAATAAATTATAATATAAATTATAATAATAGTAATATTCATAATAGTTTTCAAGAAACCCTTGATTAAAACAAAACGGAGCCATTTCCAATAAAAAATAGCCAGTTTTGGCGCAAAATCGCCAAGTGTGGCAATCGTAATTTACAACTAATGCATGTAAAAGCTTAAAAGCTCAACAGCAAAAATCATTCACAACCTCAAAGAGTTCAATGAACGTGTGGCAATAAATATTAAAATCTGAAATTCGCAATACACGCATCGCACGCACAATGATGAGCAGAGAGAGCGCGATAGAGAGAGCACGCTGACAGACAACAAAGCTAGCGAGCGGTAGTGGGAGAGACAACAACGCAGACAATTGAGAGAGAGCGCACACACGCACTCTGGCAGAAGTTTGCCAAAAAGTTCGTTGACTTCAAACAAATAGCTGCGAGTGATCAGCAGAGTGAGTAAAAGTCACAAAGAGAGAGAGAGAGAGAGCAACGTACGCACAAAATAAGTGCGTGAGTGATAGAGATAACAAACAGCCCAGAGAGAAGGTAAACAATAGAAAAGGCGCGTTCGCGAATTGTGCGTATGTCCGAAGGTTGAACGAATCCCCCGATGCTTCACCTTCCAATTCCACTTCCCCTTTCCGTACCCATATCCATTCCCATTCCGATTCCGATTCCCATTTCACGCACTGTCCGCTTAGCCGACGCGTGCCAGTGTTAATCATGACGTAGTCATACACTGTGACGATGACAGTTGTTTCTATGTGTGTGAGTTTATCAGTTGTGTGTCATTAGGACGCATCGTAAAACTGGTTGAGAACTACGGTATTTTTAGCTGTCAATTGAAATGACGCAGGCCACAGAATTTGATAATTGAGTTATAAGCAAGAGAATTGTCATAAATAATATCACTAAGTAAATAACCTATATAGTTTTTAAGTTATATCACGAAAATATCCACAGACATTGCATCAACGGCTAAAATTTACTATGAACCTGAAAAAAAGGACGGTTCTACATATGCTACATGCATACAAGTTATAAAACTTTCATTTTTCATTGTCAACAGATATTTTTATATTGAAAAATATATTAAAAATCATTTATAAACACATGTGACATAAGTCAAAAAATATAATAATGTAATAATCTATGTTGTGTCAAAATTTCATTGTACTAGCTTCAATAGACACAGCGTGAGAAGAGTTTATGTCTGAGCGCTTTGCAGACAGACAAACGGCAAGTGATAACTTTAGATATGTCACTCTTCATGTTAATAAAAGATATGTCAATAATTGACGACATACAAATGAGTATTGTGTCACTGTGCATTGCTTTGCAAGTCATAATGCAAATGAAAATTTAAAGTGTGTTACCAAGTCAATCTAAGTATGTATATATGTATGTATGTATGTATGCTGAACTATTATCAGCAATAATAATTTATTTGTATAAATAGATGTACGTACTTAACAAACAAAAAAACCAAAAACAAAAAACTGCAAACACACAAAAGAAAAAAAAAAAAAAACGAAAAGAACTGCGAAACGCGATTATTGCGTAACGTTGTCGATCGCAGTTCGCAAGAGCGACAGCATGAGAGAGAGAGGAGAGGTTGAGAGAGCGTAAACTAGTCAAAGAGAGAGAGAGAGAGCGTGGGTCGGGTGTCGTATGCGTGGGGGGTGCAGTACATGTGTGAGTGTTTGTGTGTATGCGATACTCGCTCATAATTCGCACAGCACATTGCAAAAATATTTTTGCTGCTGTTTTTTTTTGTATATTTTTTTTTGTTTGTTGCTTCGCTCTCTCACCCAGTTTACGCTCTCACTCTGCGCTTTGCTTTTGCTATTTCGTACATACATATGTACATATATATTTTTTCGCTATCGTTCTTTGGCATGACATTGAAATACATTTTTTTGTTGTTTTTTTGTTACTCACTTGCGCCCCTGGTTTGGAGCTTAATCTCTTTCGAGAGCGAGGGCGAGGGAGAGGGGGGAGAAGCAGCTGCTGCTGCTGCAGGAACGACAAGCTGCGTTAGATTTGCAAACATCACGATTTCAAAATTTAGCTTGATTCTCTATGAAATTCTTTTGTTTAGCTTTTCGGAAAGGTTTCTTTTATTTTTTTTTTATTGGTTTGCTTATTTATTCCGAAATGTTTCACGTACGGCTAATTTTTCACAACTGAGAAAATTCGTTTTGACGTCTAAAGTTCAATGTCAAATCCTTCAAAGCCTACTCGAACTTTCTTCGTTTCCATTATGTTAAAAAGCTGGCAACCCTGCAACATTTTTGTGACAACTGCATTAGCAAAATGAACAACGTACCATAACGATAAGAATTGAAATGCAGTTAACATTCCTAGACCCCCCATTGGAAAATTGGTAGGGCATGAAAATGCAACGAACTGCGAGTGAAAAGTGAAAAGTGTCGCTGACAGCATTTGCGTATTCTTTAAATACTGCAGGGGGTGGTGAAAAAGGAATGCACTGCAGCATGACAATGCAACTCTGCAACTGAAGTTCTGTCAATTTAAAATATATATATTTATCTTATATCGAGGGTTTTCCTCCCTTTGAATTGAAATATTTTTTAAGCCAACCAATTTTCATGCCTTTTTAAAATTTCAGAAGTACTTTTTTCTGGAACTTTCCAATTTTACCCCTTAAGAACCTTACTTTTAAATTTGAATATTCTATTTAACTAAAAAAAAACATGAAAACTGTAAATATCTCGCATATTTTCGATGGGGATTTTTTCGCTTTAAGCCCATGTAGCGGTATTCATAGTCTCGACACTCGGCATTAACCCCTTGAGCGCACCACATTCAATTTGCAACAATTTTTTCGCTCTACAATTTTCTTTTTTCATTTTTTTTTTGTATCCTGTCTTTGGGCATCATTTTTAATGCATGTTTGTTGTGGCAACGAACCGTGTTTGCAGTTTCGCCCTCAACTGCCTGTGGGGCGCCTCTACAAATGAAAAAAAAAGGCACAGAAATTTGCATGTTGCGTTGTTTTTGCAACGCCGCTCGGTAACTACCTCAATAAATTTCATGTTGCAGCCTGGGATACGTAAACAACAACGTACCCAACAAGCCGCACACATATCCTGCACTTGTGTCCGTGTCGGGTTAGTTCGCTCTAATGCCTTGCTATGCGCTTTTTTATATTTGCACCCTTAAACCTGCTGCTGCTTTTGGTGGTGGTGGTGGTGGTTGCTTCGAGTTCTGGGCCAACAGATAATGGTTGGTGTAAGGTTAGTAAATCAGCGATATGACAAATGCCTGGCTCAACCAATTTAATGCAGCTCTTTCAATAACAGACAAAAGAATATCAAAATTGCTGATAAAACGAAATAAATCGCTTTTTTATTTAACATTTTTTTTTTTTTTTTTACATTGGGCGTTGCTAGACATTACGTCGCCATTTGTCGGCATGGACATGGGACGGTGTCTGGAACTGGAATTACAATGCAGTTGAATGCCAGACAGGGTGACAAGGCTATACGAGAGGGATGGAGTGAAGAGGGGAGCAGTTGTTGGGTTGACTGAGGTCTGGAGCTACAGCTAACGGTATTTGGGGGTTGTTTGTTTACCAGCGCAACGAAATGACACTCGCTGAAAGTTGTACATGCGAAAAAGTAAACACCAAAGTAAAGTAAATTTTAAACTGCTTAAAGTTTGTCTCTTAGTTGAGCTTTAGATTAATTTAAGCTACAGCTTTCAGTAGATTTTATTAAAGTTTGATTAAAGCAAAAGCTCTTAAAATAAAGCTTGCAACTTAACCATAAGCCAAAGTTTGAGTAAAAGTAGGCCATAAAATACCTTTGAACACTGTTTTACACCCTTAGCTTTAAGTTCATTGAAAGTTCACAGCTTTCATGGGCTTTAGCAAATATTTTCTTTATGTCAGTTGTGAGTGTCATTGTAGCTTAAGCACTTATTTGAATTACAAGAAGCTGCACAAGGGCACAAACTACAATGGGAATAGCAATGGGAATGGGAATGGTAACGAGAAGAAGAAGAAGAGTAGAGCTTAGTGGACGTCGTGGCTAGTTAAATATGACTATTGCCATGGACGACGACAACAATAGAGGCAAGGCGTCCATCGGAAGTGAAAACAAGTAAAGCAGGTGGAGAGAATGGGAAGAAGAAGTGACTGCTTGAATATTGATTTTCTTCAATGCGTTTTGCCGGCAACTCCTTTAAAAGGAAGGCGATGGGAATGGGACACAGTGCAACCCTTTGGGGGCAGATAAGCCACCCGACCCGAGTGGCATAAGCCGATTTAAGGCACGAAAATAGCTGCAAGTAGTTGAAACTGCAGACATGCCACTTGAAAACGGAACGTGGCAAGTTCCAGACAAGGGATCCCGGCGGAAGTGTGGCAAATGTTTGCTGTAATTTATGGCTAGAGTCATATAGAAGGAAAAACCAGTGAGAAAAGGCAAGCGGAAGGTGGAAAGGGTGCCCAGGGTGCAAAGGGTGGTACGTGTTGGATCGATGCGGCCGCATAAGTTGCACAAATTAATGCCACAATGCGACAACGTTGAACATTTTCATAAAGTGCAGCTCAAGATAGGGAAATGGAATGAAAACTCTTGTAATTTATGGTAAATAACACAGACAAAACGCATTTGGCCATTAGGCAAATTGTAACGGCTATGAAAAGCCAGACAGGATAACAGGATAACAGGCTAACAGTATATGCTGGACAAGGATATTAATGTGCATTTTCTTGCAATTCACTTTGGTCATAAATCAAAACTTGAATGAAATTTTCAGCTCCAAGTTCCCGCAGGATTCGACTCTGCCAAAAACAAACACCAAAAAAAAAAAAAAAGAAAAAGAAGGTTATATATTTGAAATCTGCTACTAACTTGGCCATTTCGGCTGCCAAGAACCCAATCAGGCAACGGATGGCAAACTGCAAAATATTTGCCGTAAGCTTCTCTTTTGGCAGTCGTACAACTTTCAATATTTGATGCCACACACTCACATTTTGTGGCCAAAAAGCGGAGGACACGCTCCACGATGCTCAACGGACATCAACAAATGAAAATGCCAATGAATGCAAGAGTGCAGCAAGCAACGAATAATAGGAGGAAAGGGGAGAGTGAAGAGCTGAAGGGGTGAAGGGTGAAGGGTTCAGTCACGTGCAACATCCTGGTCAGGCCGTAAAAATTGACTGCAATGCGGCAGGACGACGAAGGCATCAAAGGGAAGTGCCACATTTTGGGGGCATGCAACGACAATTCACTGCTATTTGTGGAATGACTCTCAGACTATGTCCGTGTGTGTGTGTGTGTAATATATGTGTTTATGTATTTGTATTTGTATTTGTGCAGTACAAAGTTGGGCAAAAAGGACAACGTGCTGTGCTAGTACAAAAAGGCGTCGACAGGCGGCGCTTCGGCAAAAATAACAATGCCATTTTTTTTTGCTACTTTTTTGTATGCACAAAGATCGAGGGTCGGAAAAAAGGGAGGGGAATAACACACAAAAGTTGATGCCCAGAAAATGGAACGGTTAAAAAAAGCAACGTTGTTAGTTTGTTTTTTTAGTTAAGGAAATAAATAAAAGGTACGTCTAAAAAGAACAAGACTTTAATTCAGCCTGTACTTTACTTTCAGTCCGATACTTTAAAAAATTATGCCTTGAATAATAGGTGCATTTTTTATACTAAAATTATAAGAAATTTAAACATTATTGCCAGCTATGTCTACGACAAACCTAGTAGACCCTTTGATTCAGCCTGTACTTTGGTCCGATACTTTGAAAAATTATGCCTTGAATAATAGACAGATTTGTTTTTTTACACGATTGAAGAGATATTTTTGGGACCAATTTTGATTCAAACAATTCATATAATTTAATAATAAAATTAAAACATATTTAAACGACTTTTTCCAGCTCTGCCTAGTATACCCTTTGTGTACTTGGTAAGTACAGGATCTAAAAAAAAGAGAACGTGGCCAAGTTTTCATTCTCCATTTTCCTATGACACAACGGGGCATGCATAAAGTAGTTTGCCTTTTCCATGGCGAATTAGAAAAGTGCCGGCAGCAGGCGCCTCTCAATTCCTCCAGTCGAGCTGGGAGATGAGAAGAGTGTGGAGAGTGTGTGGAGAGTGGAGAAGAGACGCTACTTGGCTCGGTTGGGTATCTCTTCTGCTGCGCGTTTTTTATATTTTGCATATTTTATTTGCGAAATTAGGCTGAATGGTTTTGCCTCCACTTCGGTTCCCCGCTGTGTGCAGCCCGAGGACATTGCGCCTGTAATTGTGGCCGCCAGTTGCAGTACGGTGCCTGGTACGATGTACAGTGTATACTGTACACTGTACACCATACAGTGCATTTACAACAGACAACAGACAGCAAGTGCAACCCGCTGATTGCATGGCGGCGGTTGCAAATGCCAACGACATGAAATGTTGCCTGCCACGTTGCATAAATTGTTTGCCGCGAAAGGAAATTACAGTGCGGTGCCAAAAAAAAAAACAAAAAAAAAAACAGATGCACATGTAAGTTGCAAGTGTCGTAAAAGTCAGCTGCAAGTGGCATTATTAGTATTACTAAGCAACACTAGAAGGTTATACATTCTCCTCGTTACAAGCCAATCTCATTAATTTATTGTGGAAACTTTAATGAGCTTTTAGTGAAAACAAAGTTTAAACTCTTGTCTAAGTTTGCGAATTAAATTAAAACTATTATTTTAAGCACTAGATAGTTTTGTTCACCTCACATCTAAGCAGCCTAATTAATTTTTTACGAGCTTTAATGTGCTTTAAAAATCTTTAATGTTTGTCTAGGCATTAATGGGCTTTAAAAAAGATATTTAATTTGTGTAATTCAGAATATCATATAGTAGCATTTGGTCAATTTTATTAATGCGCTTTTTATAGAGGCTTTAAATATTGTTTAAATAAACTTTTATTGGTATCTATAATAAAATACAATTTTTTTCTTGTAATTTACGGAATTTATATTGAAGAAAAAGCTTTAACTCAGCAATGTGCTTTTTATAAGAGCGCTAAATATTTTTAAAGTCAACTTTTATTGATATCTATGAAAAATGTAATTGTTTTCTTGTAATTTATTTATGTAATTTATAGAATTTGTATTAAAGAAAAAGCTTAAGCTCAGCAATGTGCTTTTATAAGGGCTCTAAATATTGTTTAGGTAAACTTTTATTGATATCTATGAGAAATACAATTGTATTCGTGTAATTTGGTAGTTTACATTGAAGAAAAAGCTTTATCTCAGAAAAAATGTGGCTGTAATCAAATGCATCAGTTTAGACAACAAATGACAGAAAACTTTGCTTCTGCTGCATTTCCCCAGAAACTTTCTTTCAGCCATGTTTATTAGTTTTCAATGTATTTGTACAAAAATTTTGTAATTTTTTGGCCTCAACTTTTAGACTGTCAAACTTTTCGAAAGGAAGAAGTAGAAAGAGAAATGAAAGATGGAGAAGAAGAAGGAGAAGCAGTGCAACATTACAGGCTAAATGAAAAGTCAAATGTAAAAGGCGAAAAGCAAAAAAGCGACAAATGCGCCAAGGCGAAATGAAAACGTGTTTGCCGGCAACGAACTCGTTGTTGCCACTGCCGCCGGCTCCCAAACTTACAATACAACCCTCTCCCCTCCCCACCCTCTCGGCAAACTGCAGCTGTCCCCCTTTTACTTCCTTGAACACCCAAATGAAAAGAGAGACAACTCAAACTCCTGAGGGGGACAACAACAACGAAGTCAAAGCAGAAACGGAGAAAACATGGCGAAGCGCCAAATTATCCACACATGCCGACAACGAGAAGGAGGAGGAGAAGGAGAAGAAGGAGGATGATGAGGTTGAGGATGGAGGACGAGGCAGTAACGGAAACAAGACAAGAACTGCATATAATTGCAGCTGTACCTCTCTCTCTCTCTCTCTCGTAATATATTTGTCTGTCTTGCTCTCCCGCTGCAGCTCTCTCACTTGCGGTTGTCTCTCGGAGAGCGCGCGCAATGCACTCGCAAGCTTTTTGCAGTCAGACAATGCAGCAAAGCTTTTGGCGCTCAACGCTCTTCGCTCTGTCGCGACCCCATCTTCTACCGTCTCGCTCTCCTTCTCATTGCATTGCCGGCCGGTTTTCGCCAACTACACACACATACACACAAAGGAGCACATGTGTGTGTGTGTGTGTGTGTGTGTGAGTGTTGTGTCTGTGTGTGGACGCCATTTGGCTGACACGTGGCTGACGTGGAGTCCACATCCAAATGCAATGCAAAAACAAAATATTAGAGAACGTGGGACAAGCAAAAAACAAGAAAGGAAAAAATAAAAGAAATAGAATGTTAAACAATCAAACTGGCAAGGCAACAAACAGAGAAGCTGATCGAAAACCAAAAAGGAATGAAAAGAAAGGCAAAGGCGACGACGCAAACCGGTTTTTGCATACCAACAACACACACACACCAACAACAACCACACAACACAAGATGCGGGGCAACTTTGTCTGGACTTTTCTTTATTTTAAGTTCACTTTTAATGATTTGGTTTGGTTGTTGTTGTTGTTGTTGCGGTGGCGGCGGCAACGTCGGCGGAGCAAAAATCAAAATGGTGGACAAGCCAGCATGCGACGTCGACAGCGACAGCGACAGCGCTGCCGAGAGACGTTGGTGACGACGACGACGACGAAGCAGCGGCTTTTAATGCGATTGTGACGATGTTAAATGCATTGCCCACACAGTTAGTCAAGAAAGTATTTTGACAACATAAAAATTCACATATCTGTCTATTTAGCTTTAAATATAGTTAAATTTTTAAATAAATAAATTTTATTTATTTTTTTGATTTTGTCAGAATACTTTGTTTTTCAACTGTGCGAATATATACACAGATATAAATGTTCAGACAAGCGAAGCGTCGCAGACAACAACAACAAAAAAGCTGCAAGTCTGTGTTGTTTTGTATGCATGTGTGCGTGTGTGAGATTCTGTGTGTGTGTGTGTGTGTGTGTACTTGGGGCCGCTTTTGTTATGGCGTTGCAGTGTTGAACAACGCAGACAGTGGGGCGTTGTTGTTGCTGCCGCTGCTGCTGTCAAGCTTTGCTTCTAATTTCTATTTCTATTTTGTCTTTTTGCTCTTTGCCTTTTTGCATATGAGCAATAACACCTGAACGCACATTCGCATATATGTACATATGTATGTATGTATATTTAATTACATTTTATTTCACGCCACACATGTCAGCTGTTTGCCTTTTAAATATACATACATACATACATATGTACATACATACATACACTCATGCATTGCATATGTATGTATATACTAGATTCTGCTGTCTAATTTTTGCACTTAATTGCACGCACACACACTCACACACATACAGGCAGTCAAAAAAGTGTTTTGACAAAATTTAAAATTTACACAACACATATTTATTTGATATGAATTTTTAAACTATTTCTTATTATATTATATTTTAAAAAATATTCATTTTGATTTTATTAAAACACTTTTCTGAGCAACTGTATGCACACACTTGGTTGGGTGTAGGGTGGGAGGGGGGGGAAGGGGGGTAACACTGTCACAAAAACAAGCGGCAGAAATGCCGTCGCTCTCTTTACCAACACATTCACAACACTGGCACTTGATATGGAGACGGCTAGTTGTTGTTGTTGTTGCTACTGCTGTCGATTGTGTCTGCACGTGTATGTGTGTGTGTGTCTGTGTGTACTTGTACTTGTACTTGTAATTCATTTACCTTTAATTAATAATGCTTGCACTAAATTTCACAAATAATTCACTTTTATGCACTAGATTTCGTTGTTGTTGTGGTTGTTGTTTATTTGATTTGTTGTATATTTTTGTATATTATAAGATATAAATTGCTAGCTCCTTGGCATTTTATACATTTAAATAATATATAATATTATTTAATATTTTTATTTTTATTATTTTTTATATTTATTATTTATTTATTTATTTGTTATTTATGAGATCACAGTTCCCGTTCCGCGCGCTCTCTGCCCACATAACTCTCAGCGCAGCGATTGATTGTGAGTGTGTGCGAGTGTGTGTGTGTGTGTTTGCGAATTCTCCAACGAGCATTAAATGAAAAGATACATATACAAATGTATCTGTATCTGTAGCTGTAGCTGTATGAACGCTTTGTTCTATTTTGATTTAGTAAATTGCCGCACTGCACAGTTGATTTCTATTGCTAATTTCCGAATATTTATAAATATATGTATGTTTGTATATATACATATGTTTGTATCTATGTAATATTTTTTTTGTGTGTAATTTGTCGTTGTAATATTAATGGCGGACACAACGCAACGCAACGTCGTCAACGTCTACGTCACCGGTTCTTGGTTCGGTACGTTACGTTACGGTACGGTACGGTTCGGTTCGGTACTTTGCACACGTCTGACGCTCGCTCGCTGCTGACTGCTCTGCTCTGCTGCTCTGTTGGTCTTCACGTCGTCACTTGCGTCGCACAACAAAACCCACAAACAACTCTGGGGAGTCACAGCCGCAAGTTCGTAACGAAAGCTGCAGCGACGACGACGACGTCGACGGCGACGTCAGCTACAAAAATGCACACAGTCAAATGTGTCGGCTACAGACGGCGACGCATGCACACACATATACCAAATGCACACACACACAGCAGGCAAAAAGTTTTGCAAAGCGTGCAAAAAAAATTCAAGCATCGAGAGCGGGAGAGAGATACGCAAGAGAGGCAGGCAACAAGAGAGAGCGCGCTCGTCGAAGCTTACGCCGACGCCGGCAGCATTCAGAGAGAGAGAGAGCGAGAGAATAAGCAGCGCGAGTGGCGGCAGAATTTGCAAACAAAAACGTAAAGCGAAAAAACATGAGCATACACAGATACACAAACACAAACACGCACACACACATACAGACCACACCACTCTGGCTGCAAAAGATCGTTTTTTGTGTGTGAGTGTCTTGAGAAATGCAAAAACGTGTACAAAAAGAAATAAAAAAAAAAAAACTCGACTGTCGGCGGGCAAAGTTTTGTCGCGTGTGGAACGCAAGTTTCAATGAGTGCGTGTGTGTGGAACGTATTGCTATCTTTAACTGAAAAGTGAAAACCATACACAATAACTTTAGCATCAACTACCAGAAATAAAAAGTGAAAACTTTCAAGAAACATGCTAAAGAGAAACCCAAAAAGGATGCGTTCAAAAATAAAAAAAATGCCAAGCATAAACATAGCAAAAGCGTCGACGTTCCACATGGCATCCACACACAAATACTCACACAGAAGCCACACAGTATTTGCGCGTCTATGCAAAAAAAAAAAATACAAAAAAAAAACAGAAAAATAAAAGAACGAAAGAAAAACAACAACTGCTAAACATTCCTTCGAAGGGGTTAAATGAGCGCACACACACACACATACATATGCATACAACGATAATACATAATAACTACAAGCAAAGTCTGTCTGTTAATTTTTCGTACCACTTTTGATATGGAACCAAATTGCAACGTTAAATGAAATGCTCGCACACCGTTGCACTTCAAACTCAAATACAATACACATTTGTATCTGTGTGAGTGTGTTGGTGTGTGTGTGTGTGTACTGAGAGATGGCCGAGCGAGTGACTGGCCGCACCGAACCGAACCGAACCGAACCCTGCGCCCACGCTTATCTGGTGGGCTCGTCGTCGTCGTCGACGTCGTCGTCGCTGCTGCCATGCGGCATTTTGGTCATGAACTTGTGGGTTTCGTTTGCTCGTCTAGTTATTGGGTTCCGTTTCCACTCCCTTTGCAGCCAATGTTACCCCCCTCAATTTTTGTTTGCATTTGCAACTGTTACCTTTTCCCCCCACCCCCTTTTTCAATGCCATTTTGAGTGGGCGACTTTATATACAGTTAGTCAAAAAATTGTTTATCCAAATAACGAAGTTTCTTTACACCAGAGACTGTAATCATTATAAGTTTTATTATGAAACTTAAAAAATAATCGTTTTTCTATGAAATTAATTATTTTACTATTGATTACTTTTGATAAAAAAAAATTTAAGTCAGGAATAATTATTTTTTTGAACAAAATAATTAATTAAGCTCATAGAAAGATGAATCAAAAATAAAACTCTAGGTGTTATTTTGACTAAATGAAATAAATATACTATGGAAAATATAATTATTTTTTTTAAATTTAAAAATGGTTCTCTGACTAGAAGTGTATATAAATGTTGTCCTTATTCCTTATAAAAAAAAGTTAAAACATCACCTTGTATTTTATTTTTGATTCAAAAAATAATAAAACTCATAAATCTTAAGATCATGAAATTGCATAAATTACCCTTTTGGTACTGGCTGAATAATCATAATTTACTGTCCCTCTGCTTTACCTTTTTTTTACTTGGTTTAAGAAATATATAAAAAAATAATAAATAAAATATCCATTAAATTATTAAAAATATTTCAAAGAATATTTTGCCATTCTTTTACTTTTTCAAAGAATTAGAATTGTGTAAACTTTTAAATGTTGTCAAAACACCTACTTGGCTAACAGTATTTATTTTTGATTTTTGGGCCTTGGCTTGAACTAAACTCGGCACACGATTTCTCAGCTTTACCTTAGTATTCGGTATTTATAAATAAAAAAAAAATTCAATTTATTTATTTGCTCTCACCAAAGAGCGCAAGAGTTAAAAAGCTCTCAAGTTACAGAAACACACACACACAACCAGAGTTAGCTAATGGAATCCATGGGAACTGATTTGCCTAACAGTAAACATTCTTAGCGAAACTCTAGAAGCTCAAGAACACGTCACATATAAAAAAATTGGTGCTTAGAAATTTGGGAAATTTTTTCATTAATAAATGGAATGTAAAGTTGTGGATTTATCTTGGAAATTGATTTAATCAACATTACTGCCACGTGTAAATTCAATAAAAACTTTCCCCTGCAACTATACTATAGATTTCTTCAGCTTGAAATTTGTAGAAATCATATAAAACTATGCGAATTGAAGAAATGTATTATTTTTTAGATTGTCTAGTCTCTGTGGTCTGTCGATCAATAGATCATTCAAAAGAAAAAAACTAGCTCCTATAAAAATTTTATTAATGCAATCCGCAATGAGTTTTATAGGGAATGTCAATTCCATTTGCGATAAATCTTATTTTTACAGTTCTTTAGAGACTTACTCAAGCGAATTGGAGCAGTAGCTTAGTTGTTGTTGTTGTTGTGGTTGTTGAGTATCCAAATGAGTATTGTATCCAATTGGCTGCAGCAGGTGTAGATAATTAATCCGAGAAACTGCCGTATGTGTATGTTTATAGTGTATATAATGTATATAGGTATTATTTGATATATTTTTTCTTGTTCACTTCACTTCACTTCAGTTATTAACGTTTACACTCGATTACTAAAATGCTTAGAGGATATCAAATTTAATGTTTTCTTTACTTGATTTATAATTTTTGCTATTTGGTATTATATATATATATATTGTTTGATATTTCCCGATTCCGTTTGCCTTGGGGATTGGCTGAGATGCTGAGTGACCGGCGTACAGTAGAGCGTGTAATGATGATGATCAGTCAGAGTGGACACACATACACATGCCTTGCTCTACCTCTCTCTTTCGCTCTGTCGCTCTCTGTCTCTGTCTCGATCTTTATGCGATCTCTCTCTCTCTCTCTCTTTCACTTTTCGTTGAAGAATGCAGCCAGCGTCAAATGCAATCAGCGTTGCATTCGCCAACGAACTGAACTGATCTCGTGTTGTCGCCGCTCAGTGGCTTTCTCGGCTCGGTCGCTGCCTGTTGCTGTCGGGGCAGAGGAAGTGCACACGAAGCTTTGTCCGACTGCACGACGAACAAGTTACGAGCGCGCTTCTCGGCTGCTGCACTTTTCTCTCTTCTGCTTCCGCTCTACGCTCTACGCTCGTGTTGCAGTGCGTTGCTCTCACGGTTTTTTTTGTTTTTTTGTTGTTACTTGGGCGTGCCGCTGCTGTATGTTGAGCTTTTTGGGGAGCTTTCGAGTGCTGCGATCGTCAATCGATGACAATGTGATCCAGCTCAGTTTATAAGCTTTTTGCATGCACTCTCCTTGTATGTATGTATGTATGTGTGTATGCAATTGTAGCTAGGTAAATTGCAACAATTATCTCAAGTTACGTAAATGCTTGTTATGAGCTTTGATTAAAGCTTACGAGTTACAGTTACAGTGTTGTGTCTTTGTAGCTTTGAGGTTTTTGAGGCACGTTTTGCAGTCAATATTGAAAGTGATTGCAATTGGTTTATTTTCAATTTTGATTTCAATTTCCGTTTTTTTTTGTAGTTTTGCAAATTTTCTCTGACTGCGTTTGATTCCAACAGCTGACTGGGTGTAAATTCCAAATCCAATTCAATCGTAGCTTAATCCGATCTTAAATATGATGTATAGGTATGAAGTTAAACGCAGTCGTCGTTCAATTAATTAGAATTAGTTAATCAAAATTATTTATTGTTTCCTTTCACTTTATGATCATTATTCGCACAAAACACTTGATAATTATTCAATTATTCTTCAACTCTCACTTAAGTTTTTCTATGTTTCTTTTTCTTTTTTCTTTGTTTTGTGTTGTTTTTTTGTTTCAGGTTGTATTTGTTGCACTTGTTAGCAATTTATAAATTTTATATTTAATTTTAATGCATTTCCAAACATGGCGCTGCATTTTTATGCGCTTTTACAGTTCGCAATTCGTGCCCATAGATGGTTTTCTTAAGATAGTTTTGTTATTTATGATGATGATGATTATTATAATTACTATCGATACTATATTGTTATATAGAAGCGTATTGAGCTTGTATTTTTTTATTATTATGTTTTTTAAATATATATATATTTGTATAATAGATTTATTATAATAGATTTACCGTTTTATACCGTTGCAAATAAAGAAAAACTTAAACAAAAACTGGCAAATGTTGCACTAAACACTATGAAAAAGTCTTTAAAGCACTAACAAAATGGAATTTCGGAATATTGGGTTATTTTAGTTTTTTTTTGTATATATATGTATATGTGTGGTGTATGGTTTTTCCTTTGCTATTGTTGTTGTTATTATTTGTTTATTATCCAATGTATGTGACGTATGCGCGGACTCTGTTTTTTTGTAATTTTTTTTAATATATTTTTGATTTTTTCCAAATGAATTTTATTGCATCCAAAGAGTTGTCGTTATATATATGCAGAATACCGAAAATGTTGAAGTCGTAGTTTCAAATCGAATTTGCTAATATATATATGTGCTTTTTTTTTTAACCGTTTGTGTAAAAAGTTCCAGATTTATAAGAGCGAATTTTTCGCATGGTCGTTTGCGCGTCCGCGATACTTGCGAGTGGAGTGACGATGCGATACAGATACAGATACCCGGTCGTTCAGTTAGTCAGACGACAGTCTCGACACACGGTCGGCTACAGCGACAAAAAAACAAAATACAAAAAAAAAAAAGCTTGCAGCGACACACACATACACACACACATGCACACACACACACATACATGCTGCTCATGAAGCCGGCAAAGCTTCACACACAAGCGCAGCGTGCGTTTCCTTTTTGTTTTGTTTTGGCATTCGCAGTAGAGGCAAACGGCGGCGAGAGCGTTGCATTAGTATTGGTATGCATTGCATGCAGTCGCGCCGCTCTCTCTCTCGCACACACACATGCACACAGTGTGCTTTTTGTAGTTTTTGCACGCGTTGTCAGGCAGCGCAGTTACTGAGCGAGCGAGCCGAGCAGAGCAGCGGAGAGCAGGAGCAGAGCAGAGCAGAGCAACCACCCAGAGTCGTTTTGTAGTCAAACATTTTTGTAGCTTGAAGCTCGCTCTCTGACTCTGCCTTTGCCACCACTCTCTGGTACGCTCTCTCTCTGTCTCTTGGCATCTATAGCACATTATTTTCTTGTTGTTTTTGCAATAGACTATTGGCATTTTTTTTTGTAATTTCCACATACCTATACAAATAATATGCAAGTCTGTGTGTATTTTCTATCTTTTTTTTTATGTTACTTCAAATTGACCCCTCAGTTTGGCGTTGCGTTTTGTCGCTATGCAGCCGCTGTCGCTGTCGCTGCCTCAGCCGCTGCCTCAGCCGCTGCCTCTGTCGCTGTCGCTGTCTCTGTGCTCTCTGCTTAAAGAACATTTCAATTAACTGCAATTCTTCTGCTTTTGATCAATTCGCAATCTGTTTTTATGATCCACTCGCTTTTCAGTTTTGTGGCGTCCAAGTTTAATTAAGTTGAAGTCTGTCCCTGACTGACAAACGTATCTAGAATCTACAGATGCGCCGATAAGATCTGTCATACTTATGACCAACTCTCTCGCTCTCACTCTCACTCTTTAGTTCTCTCTCTCTCTCTTTGTGTACTTTTGCCCTGCTAACTCAATTAATGCGCTGCAGGTGCGTTGACCGTTATGAAAGCTTAAAAGCTTCATGTGTGTGTGTGGCATCAATGAGATCATCGAATTAACTGAGAAATTATAGATCCTTTAATGAGTAATCCCATTATGGCCATTCAAATAGCTCACATTATTTTTGCTTATCATTTTATCAGCGTTCGATAAACACGATAATCATGTTATCGTAGACAGTTTGTTGACTGGCAATAATCTTATCTTCAAATAAAATATATGACTATTGTAATAAAAAAAATTGAAATTTTTATATTATTTTTGAATTTAAGAAATATTAAAGTGACTTGCAATATAAAAATAAAAATTATATATTCATATTTTATTTTATTTTTTTTGGTATTTTTATAAAAAAAAAGTTTTTTTAAGATAAGAAAAATTTAATTTAATTGACTATTTTTCTGCAATATATTGAAAATTGTAATATCGATTTCTTTATTATTATTTACTATTTTAAACTTTTACAAATATTGATTCTAAAATCTAGTTTTTTTACGCATTTTCTCGCTTCCTTAATCTTAGGCACTCCCACAACTTTTCAGCTTAGTTGAAGATACTTGGAAAGCTTTTAAGGTATAGGGTTAAAAATGGATAGGAGCAAGAACGTGAGCGAATGGCAAGTAAAAGAGGAACGAAGCGAGGACATACGCGAGGATAACGCTGCCTGATGATGATGATGACCAGCATCATCAAAAATCGGAGGCATCATCAAAACGTAAAGCGATAACGCAATTTTAGCGCAAATAAAAAAATAAAAAAAAAATGAAAAACGGAAAGAAAAAACGGCATTGAATCCTGTTTTTATTCCCACAGTTTTGTGCGAGGCTTACAACTGACCGGACCGAGGGACGACGATCTGACGACGATCTGATGCTGCCCTCCTTCTAGGGCCAACAACTGCGGCTGGTCAGCGACAGAGGCAGCGACAGCGACAGCGACAGACAGCGACAGCGGCGCATGGTCATCATCATCGTGGTCTCAAAATAATAAGATGACATCCAACACTTCTTGGCGAAAGAGCAGGCAGAAAGCGCAAGCGTACATCGCGATCAGGCCCTAACCTTACCCCATATGCCGGTGCTGGTGGTGGTGGTACCTCTCCCTATATCTACACTATACTATACATTTTGTACAACCCTGCACCGCAGTTCGTTCCAAATATTTTTATATATATGAAAAAATAAGTAAAATAAAATAAAATCGGCTTTTTCCTTGCGTTCCGCGCATAATAAAAACTTTTTCAGCATGCTTTTAATTTCATTCCCCAGATACCAGGCAACATTAAGGGTAGGGGTAGGGGTAGGGGTAGGGGTAAGGGCAGAGGGTAGAGGCAGCAGACATCGGCGCACTTGGCCACACAAAAGGATTGCCTCAAGATCGTCGCACAGTATGGACACAACAAAAAAAAAAGGACCCAGGGACTTGTCTCCATTCAAATGAATGTAGGTAGAGGTACTCGAATGTACCTGAACCTCTTGGCTCCGACAACCACAAAAGGATGGACATTGTCCAGTGACCAAAAACTTATTGAGCACTCTGATGATAGTTTCTCTGATTCTTCAACTTCTTGTTGTTGTAGTTGCTGTTGTTGTTGTTGTGTGTTGGTGGTGGTTGTTGTCTTGGCAGCTCTTTAACGCTTTCATATGGCTCAAGATTTGGACAGCAGCAATTTTTATAGATCGGAGTGAAAAGAATGAAGCAGGTCCTTTCGATCAACTTGGAGAATTGTATGAATATTTATATAGACTCTCAATATTTTACTCGATTGGCTTATATTGAAGAAAAATTGCATAGTTCAACAAGAAAATTTGATTAACTGAATAAAATAAATTTTAAATTTTTTCAGGATATCTTTTTGCAATTGACATTAATTTCTATAAATTCTATGTCAGTTGAACGATAGATATACTCAGTATATTATACTGACATTTATTTATAATATTTATTAATATTTTAATCTGATTTCTTAATAAGTAATTATTCTGAATGAAATAAATAAATAAAATATAAACAACAAAAAAAATTTGAATGTAATAAAAAAGCTTATGGAACTGAAGATAATAATTATTAATAAAATCAATCGATGTCTTGGTAGGGAGCAAAAAAATCTGTAGTGCTGTAACAAAAATATGGAAATTTGGAATTGTAATTGAAATAAATAGTATGATCGATCTAAAGTAAATAATATCAAATATTAATATCAAGTATTAAACTATAATTTACTTAATGATCCGTCTTTGCCTTAAAATATTTTTTTGTATATCTTTTACATATTATTATATAGAACTACCTCTTCCAATTTCAATATGATTTCCAGCTGATTTTTATCATTGAACTATTAACATCACTTATGGAGTTATTTTTTGCGCAATCAGATAAGCTCATTAGTTAAACTGAGCTGAGGTTCGAACCCCGGGAGTTAAGCACGGTTACATTTTTTTCTAGATATAATTTTTTTTAGTGGTATACGTATAAGTTTAAAGAAAACGTTGGAAAACTGTGCTAAGCAATCATTTTGAATGTCAGTTAGTGGAACGGAGGTTCATTCAGGTTCGCTGATCGTTGTTGCCGTTGTTGCAAATGTTGTTTACCCAAAATCTTAAGAGCACAGGAAATGGATGGGCTAGCAAAACGAGCGATAAACGAAGAAGAATAAGAAGGAGACGAAGACGAAGAAAGAAACTCAATGCGACATTTGCATTTTTAATGCAGACCAACAAATAAAATTGCGTTTTTTACGAGTTGATTTTGCTGCGACTGGTTCTAATTTTTTTTTTGTATGTGCCAAGAGTATTTTAATATAGGTTTTGTTGTTGTTGTTGTTGTTCTTAGCAGTTGCCTTGGCCATTGTGTGTTCGCCACGGTGTCACCTTCGAGCGGAGCAGGAGGCTGAAAATGCTGACCAGACAAGACAAAAAAGCTAAGCAGAAAAGCACACACACAGAATATCCTTTTGTGATATATGAGTAAGTTGTACCTGAAGGATGCGCCGCCGTCACTGAGCCGTTGTGCACACACACACCCAAAAAAGGGTTGGGGTGGGGTGTATAACGATAAAGATACAGATAAAGAGCGAGAGAAAGAGAGAGCGGAGCTAGCTGGACTTTTGGAGTTTATCATTTGATATCAAGCGTAGAGTGTGATTATTGTAAAAAGAAACGGATGTGGATGAGGCACACATATATATATATATATGATGCACCCCAGAGTAGCCACCCCTCAAGCACAGTTTTAGTCTCAGTCTCTGTCTCGAGCTTTTCGCTTTAGCCTGACCAGAAGACAACGCGGCAAGGGTGCAAGGGTGCAAGGATGCAAGGGCGGCGACCCAGCACCCCTCGCCTTTGGGGTGGTGGTGGCCCTCTTTTTGTTTTTATGCCCATCGCTGGTGGGAAAATTTATCTAAATTGTCGATGGCGTTTTTTTTTTGTTTTTTATTCGCGATCCTTTTTCTTATATTTTATATTATTTCTTTTTTTTTTGTAATTTTTTTTTTGTTTGTCGTTTTTGCTAAAAAGGATTTTGTATTCTTCTGCGCTATATATTTTTTTTTTCATCTTAGCTTGTGTGTTGTTTTTGTCATATTGTGGAATGTTTTGTCGTCACTTTTTTCAAAAATGATGGCCCAAAGACCATAAATTAAAGCCCGGACAACTGAGGCAAAAAAAAAAAGGATCAGCCTCGCATATGTAGAACAGCCAGAGAAAAGGAAATTGGATGAAGGTGTTAAAATACAAAGGATGCGTTGTTCAGCCTTCTTTAGTATTCACAATTTTGAGAGTTGAGTTTTGGTTTCGTTTCTAAAAAGCGAGAAAGTAAACATTTTTTGGCCAATTAGCTGTCAAACTTGGCCACTTGACTAGAAGTCGCCAAGTACCAACAACAACAGCAGGAAAAAATACTGAGACTACGGATTAAAATCAATCTTAAGCGGTATTCGCGGATTTACTAAAATCAAGTACAAAATACTTGATTTATCTCAGCAATATTTGGAATTCAGTATTCCTTGACTTTTTGTTTAATTCATACTTAGATTACGAATTTTTAATTTGCATTTCAACACGTTTTTTTCTTGCTGTGTAGAAAACTGCAAAGTTAACTTGCAGCTGAAGTTTTCCAAGTTGCTTTTCCGTTTTGCTTTTCACACGCGACTTCACGCTTAAGGGTTGCCAATTATTTTTAACGAACTTTTCTAGCCTGTGCGTGTGTGTGTGTGTGTGTGTGCGCGTGTGTGTGTGTGTTTTTGTCCTGGGTCAATGTGCTTGCATCGCATATTACGCATACGCCAGCGTGTACACATAGATCTGACGCAAAATACCTATGTATATAAATCTGTGATCAAGATTAAGATGCATTTTGCGGCACAGCTGCGATCGCTCGACACGTTGCAGCTGCAACAATCAACGCATTAAATCAATTTTAACTTGGCCTACATTTCTTTCAACTACGAGAGAGAGAAGGAAAAAAAAAACTTGAACCCTTAACGAAACGAAATGAAACGACAGCATGTTGTTGCAACAACAGACGTTGTTGCAAATGCAGCTTGCACATGGCACAGCATGACACACACACACAGACACACACACACACACTGGGGGGAAGGAAGCTCATTGAAACGCAATCTCTGCTAAATTCACACATGGCGACGACAGCGAAATTCACATTTTTAGTTATACCACTTTTTGTTTTTTACGTTTTTGTTTTCGGTTTTCACATTCACGTAGTTAAAATGCAATGCGCGTTTTCAATGGGAATTTGTTTCACCTACATTCAGAATAAAGGTGCCAAACCAATCAGTGGCAGGTTGCAAGTTGCAAGTTGCAAGTTGCAGCTGCAGGGGGAACAGAAATTGTAGCTAGATTTTGCAGTCGTTACAATCGAGGGAGGTTTTCTTATCTCTCTCTCTCTCTTAATCCTTGTTACTCCTCTGATATACTCTTCCTTTTTATAGCTAGGAATATTCTTGTCGATTTGGCTGACTTTCTTTAGTACGAATAAATATACCCCACTCAAAGTTATATAACTAGGTGTCATGTATTTTGTATTTTAATTCGTTTTAATCAAAATTTTATGATTGCATGTTAAAAAATTTAATTACAGTCAAGTTATGTGAATATATTCAATATTGGTAAAAACAACGTGTAATTCATAATATGATAAATCATTATTTTTTTTATACATCAAAACAAATCTCTTTATGGTCATTTAACACGTGATTCAAGTACACTAAACGAACTCTTTAGTCGAAATACAGCTCTGATTTTTAGTATATAAACCCTTTGATTTATGCTTTGAATAGTTCAATAATGTGGTCTAACAGTGTGATGTTGGGTGTATCCATCTTCCTCTTTGCATTCGTAAGCTTTTCAAGTGCTGACAAATATAAAACTATCCTTCAGAATGACGAAGTATTCGACGATTGTCCGGATCAACCAAAAGGAGTACTAGGTGCTAATGGACTTTTTGATATGTCTGAAATGAATTTCCGCTTGGAGGGTGAAAAAGTTTTCGTATCGGGAAATGCGACTACAGTGTGGGATGTCCAGCTCACGGATGTTATTCAGGTGATTTTTGAAGTAACAGTTTTTATTCAACAGTTTTATACATACAAAATCATGTTAGGTGCGAGGAGAGTTACTTTACTTTGATCGGGGCTCTTGGCTTCCGACTGTGTATGCAATGAATTTGCCAGATTTTTGTTCCATTATGTGGAATGAAAATCAATATTGGTACAAATCCTGGCTGCAATATGTAGAAAATGCAGCCCCAATAAAACACAAGTGCTTCAGAGAACGCGGAGTAAGAACTGTATTTAATTTTTTTTTGACAATATTTTTTAATATTTTCTTAATTTTTGTAGATTAAATTCGTTCACAAGCCATTTGAACTGGGTTTTATATTCGAAACGCACCTCAGCTTGGATGGCAGTTATAAAGTGAGAGTAATGTTGAAAGCATTAAATCCCTTATTGGGAACAATGCGTCCAACGTCTATATGTTTTGATGTCAAATTTGAATATGATAGATTGTAAAAATGCATTGTCATAACTTGGCGAATTTTCATGAATTCTAATAAAATGCATTGCTGATTGCACTAGGCAGCACTCAAGAAAAATATTATGTTATAATCAAGTAATGATATTGTGGCAATTGAACATGTCATCAGAATAACGATGAGAAACAAAGTTTTAGCTTTTATCCCCATTCTTATGAAATTTTTATTTTTTAGGAAAAATTTTATTATTTCAAGAGTTTACTGATTTCTCTAAAGAAAACATTTGCGAAATAAAACTAAACCAAAAGCTCTTTTTAAGTAGGTTTCTCCTTTCATAATTATAACATCAAATAACAATAATATAGTAATACTGAACTAACATACTTATGATAAGAAGCTTAGAAATCTATCAGGTATGTTTCAGAAATCTCTATAGTTTTTGAAGACAATTGCTTTTGAAAACAATCGTTCGAAATGTCGGTGTGCCTCAATTGTCAGAGATTTAGTTTTTTCGAACATATATTCGAAGTAAAAAATAAAATCGACTTTCTTTCAGTTTTAAAAACATTTTTAGGTTGAGAAATAAATTATATACTTAACAAAATTATAAAAAAAATTTATTCAAATTTATTTAGTTTAAAATTTAATTTAGTTTAATTCAATAATTATTTCTATTTGCGAAATCTATGAACAATTTTTTAAACAGGAACCCCAACAATTGCTTTTGGGTTGCTTTGGTAGATATATTTTTCAAAATTTAAGCAAGCGAGGGTAGGTTAAAGCATTGCACATTTGTTGAGTTGAGGTTCGTTTAGACGAGTTCTTGCATGCATTTGCATACACTCTCAAGTGAACGCTATTTACATTATCATCACTTGGTTACAACGTGAGGCGTAAAACAGCTTGAAGGGTCTCTCCAGGAGAACGATGTCGACGGCATTGGCAGCCAAGCGTTACCTGAATCCCTCCTCCTTCTCCTGCCCTTCCCCTGCCCTGCACCCTTCAACCGGGACACTGCAGCATATTACACAGCTATTTACTTAACCCATTAATTCTGCAGTGGCAACAGTCGAAAAAAAAGGTGCTGACAACGTGTTGCGGATCGAAACGAAAAAGAGAATGAAGAACGAAGAACGTGGTGTGAAGAGCATGATTTACATAAGTATGTATATATATACATGCATGTGTGTGTGTGTGTGTGTGTGTATTTGCATTATGTAAACGCATTCGGTGCGAAAAGTGGGCATGTGGTCTATAGGCATGTAAAACCGGCTGGACCTACATCAACATTATGTGTGCAACAGTATAAAAGAAGTGGGAAACGCTATAGTCCAGATCCCGACCATAGGATACCCGTTACTTATTTCAATATATATAAAAGTACTTTGAAGAAATTACTAAGCAATAAAAACTACTGCATACTTTCAGGTGATTGTATTGAAATAAAAACTTTATTAATAACTTTGGTTAGCTATTACTCCTGCTGTACTTGTCCAAACTTACTGCGGTTAAGTGAGATTATAGATAATATTATCTATTAATTTTATTTACCATTACAGCGGTATTATCATTAAAACTGTGTGTGTGATGGCTTTTCGCGATTTGTGGATCTTTGGAAAAGAGCGTGGCTTAAATTTCAAACAAACTTGATCTGCGTGAGGTATATAGAAATCTGTGTGCCGAATTTGGTTACTCTATCTCTGAGATCCTTTTGTTTGTACAGACAAACATACGGTTCTTCGCGATTTGCTGGGGCGGAAGAGATCTAGGCGCTCACACAGACGGACAGACTGACGGACGGACAGACAGAAATGGCTATATCGACTCGGCTGTTGATGCTGATCAAGAATATTTATACTTTATGGAATGCCTCCTTCTCCCTGTTACGTACATACCAACGAACACAATACACCCATTTACTTATTTTATAAGTAACGGGTATGAAAAATACATGTAAGATACATACAAACGAGTCAACTTGACAATGAGATACTAAGTTCTTAAAACAAAAATTAAAAAATAAATAAATCAATAATAGGATTTACTTTAATATAAATAAAATATAAATAAAAAGAAAGAAAGAATAAAAAACTTATACTACAAAAAAAAAACCAAAAATATAAATAGATGTATATGAATATAATAATTATATTTTGTGGAAAGAGTCGCCAAAACTTTATTATTTAAATTCTTTAAAAATTTAAGCTTACTTATTATCCGAGCGATTAGAAATTAATTACACTTCTAAATATTAATTATCAGAAAATTTTCTCTATTTAACATAGGTGTTTTTCATCGTACCAATTGTATATAATGGGTTATCCCCTCTGGGTCTGGCTATACCTTCTTAGCTGTTGATGTTGATAAAGAATATATATTTTATTCAGAATTCAAACCGTTTTAGTCAAAAGTTACATACATAACCGCAAAGTAATAATACTCTATTATCCTTTGAGTGGCGGGTATAAAAGGGAGTGCAAGGAACTTGATGAAGAACAACTGACAGATGCGCGTAGAGATGTCGTGTCTGAAGAGAGAAGAGAGAAGAGAGCGAGAGGCAAAACTGACTACTCTCTCTTCTGGCCAAGTTGAGATGCGGCAAGCAAAAAGTCCTTGAAGTGCCGCCGACAGCAGACAGAATCACCTAACCTCAAATTGTGCAGACGGATGCCGAGAGGTGATCTAACTAATAAAAACATTTCCGCTACCAATGTATATACGTATACACACACATACATATGTACATCTTTTGCTAAGTGAAGTGACTTCCTGAAGTTTTCAGGTCAGAAGCATCATTTTAAGTGTGTGTGTGTGTGTGTGTGTGGAGAAAAAACTGAAAATTGCATTCAACCAAAAGTTGGCTGGAAAAGTGGAAAATCCTCCAAGTCTCTATTCCGCAACCGAATTAATTAATTGAATTACTCCACTTACCGCCATGTTGACCCATGGAGTTGGCCCGCGAGGTGTACATCTCGGAGTTGTAGGCCCGATAGGTGCCCCGTGCTATGTTGTGCGCAACTGCAAGTAAAAAGAAGGTTCCAAAAATAAATAAGCTTATATCGAATTAATTTAAAGTGTATGGAAATATGTTAAGTGACGGGAATACCCTGTAAATTTCGTATTGATAAAAAAACTGCACTTAATTATACAAGATCTGAATCGAATTATTGTAATTAGAAAATAAATAGAGGGATATAAAAAGTAAAGTAAAGTAGCTTTAAAATCTAGAATATTATAATAAAAGAAAATGTTTAAAAAAAATTTTACTTCATTTTATATCAGTTTCTTATGATGAACGAAAATGAGAAAAAATAACAGAATAATAGTTGTGAAATTTGTTCTTAAAATGAATTTTATTTTTGAAAAGTTTTTGCTTTTTCAATTTTAGAGAAAGCACTTTAGATTAAGATTTTTGTATTAGATATGAGGGATTTTATAAAAATAATGTATTTGTATAAATTAGTAGATAAATCAAAACATATCCTATAAAGCATGTAGACATATTAATGTAGAAAAAAAGTAAGTAAATAAATTTAAATATTATTTCTACATTATATGGATTTTAAATTTCCTTTATTTAATCTCTGAATTGGAAAGAAGAAGTGATAAAGTCAAGGTTACCAGCTGCTCTGTAAGACAGTATTATAATATGATTTTTTTGAGATTAAGGTGTAACAACAGCTGTTCTATTTGCACTATTTACAGGGTATACACGAGTTTAAAGAGATGGTCAACTTGGCTGATGTTTGGCAGTTGCGAAATGCATTTCACATTGAAGGCATAACTCTGCCTAGACGCAACTGCATGCGTTGCATTTATGCAGCACACACACACACAGACCCACACATATATATATATTTATAAACATACACACTTATACACATACAAAGGGTAGGCCTATAAAAAAGTGCTTGATGCAACTTCGTTCACAAAGAAGGACGAGAACGAAGTTAAATGGCATACATGACAGCTCCTGTTTATGTACCTATGTGTGTGTGTGTGTGCTTGTGCGTGTGTGTGTGGGTACAGTATGTACCAAGCGGTGCATTGCTGCTCCTGGCACAGCGCGACTCCTTTTAGCTTTTACTTAACGTTTCGCATTGTATTTTTTATTATGCTCATACATTTCTATGCATGAGTGTGTCTACGTGTGTGCTCATGTGTGTGTGTGTGTGTGTGCATGTGTGTGTGACCGGAAACTGCCATTTAAAGTGCATTTTAAGAGGACGATTGCGTCGCGGAGACGTAGCTTCACTTCACTTGTGTGTTAAGTGAAAAGAAGAAGAAGAGGACGAAGAGAGAACTTTGTCCTGCTAGCTTCGTTTTTTCTCCATCCTTTCTTTATTATTGTTGTTGTTGTTGTAGCTGTTGTTGTTTTTGTTTTTTTTTGCGCCAAGCAGCATTTGTTGTTATTTTATGCAAGCAGCTCCTTTTGTGCCGCATCCTCAGACTCTAAACTGGACTGGTTGTAATTCAACTCCTTTTTTAATTACATTCAATACCCGTCCCAAAGCTCCATTTACCCCCCCCCCCCCCCCCCCCCCTCCCCCATCTGCTTAAGGTGTTGCCTAACTCCATATTTAACCTTCCCTTGCTAATATCGATTTCCAAAGTAGCCTTAACAAGGTGTTAAAGCAATTTGTTAACGTGGCAGCAGAAGAAGCAGAAACAGCAGAAGAAGCAGAAAGAGCTGAAAAGGAACGGCAAGAAGTGCAGTCAATTGCCAATAATCTCAATAAACGGATCAAATTCTCATGCAACACAGCAAATGCAACTGAATCGGTTGCACCCGAAAGTTATAATGCATTTTGGCACTCGAAAAACTATGAAGGCAACTTCTGGATGCATTATGTTTAAGCTCCATGTTGTACAGTCTCAAGAATTGGAAATTTAAACATTTTTATTCTCAAGTTTACTTTTAATCAACTCTTTATATCGAAAAGAATCGAATTAAGTATAAAACAAAGAGGTTTCATTTTTATGGTAAAAAATCATGGTCGGAGACTAAATTGCAAACCAGCGTGGAGAGCATTACCTCATTGCCCGATGGACGCAGCAAGCAGGCAGCTAATCTGATAAGTAAGCAAGACCCTACAATTGCCATACATATCTAACCCGACTTATATAACCAGGGAGTAGAATAAGGGAATACATTTTGAAAACTCAATTTCATACTACCATAACTTTGTCAAAACTGAACCGATTTTTAAACGGCATATCATTTTGATCATGGTTTGGCCTCTAAATGCATTCTGCATTTAAATTTTGTTCATTTAGAAAAATTTTATATTTTTCGATTATTCTAGCCATGGTTGATTTTGATGGTAAGGGTCCCCCCTTAGATATTTTAAAAATTCAAAATTTTAAATCTCAAGTTTTCACTTTTAATCAACTCCTTATATCGTAATTTGTATAAAACGACACTTTAAACTTGATTCTGAGAAGTTTTATTTACCAGTAAAATATTATGTGAAATCGATCAAAAATTTTGGCTTTTAAAGTGTTAGGTCGGAGTCTTGACTGTTATAACTTCGGCAAAACTTTACCGATTTTCAAGCCGAATGTCATTTTAATGATGATTTGGATTTAAAATTCATTCTGCATTCAAAAAAATATCCCCTTTTATCTTTTAATCTTTTAATCAATTCCTTATATCATCATTAGTATAAAACAACACTTTAAACTTGATTCTGAGACCTTTCCTTTTCTTGTAAAATATCAAATTGAATAAAAATTTGGACTAGTAAATGAACCTTTTACAATTAGACTTACTCAGGAAACATCCTTAATGCTTAATCTAAAATCCTGAGTAATTAAACACACTAAAGATCCAAAGGTAGCTGCAATTGTTGTTGAAATCCACCCACAAACCCCTTTTTTAGAGTGGCATAACACTTGGGGCAGAAACATAAACTTTAAATATGTTTACACATGAGTTGGTTTTTAAAAAATCGCTTTGTGCTATTTACTTTTTGCCATTTGTGCAGCCAACCCATACAACATTTGCAGAGGAATAGGTCAGTACGGTCGGGTGAGGGTGTGTAGCTGTGTGCGTGTGTGTGTGTGTGTGTGTGCAGTTTCTGAGTGTGCTTATGTTAAAACAAAAACAACAACAACAGCAAAAAATGCCTAAGAAAAGTGCCGTGCGGTGCTTTGAAGTGCCTCGAGGTACATAATGTGCATATAATGAGCACATAATGAGTACATAATAAGTGCAATGGCTTCCCCCCTCCCCCGTTGCAGTTACTCTGTTTGTCGGGTTCAATGACAGCGTCGAAGGTCGAAGAAGTGAGAGAGCGAGAGAGCGAGTGAGAGAGAGAGAGAAGAGGGATGCTCTCAATGCATTATTATCCTTTTGGCATGCAGGATATATCGCTGATATATCGACCGACTTCGATTTGTTGCAGTAGTGCAGGAATGAGTCTAGCACTCGAATGATGAATATCTTCGAGTGTTTCCCCCTGTTGCATGCAACTGACAGCAGCCGCAAAGTTGTTCCCCCTATGGCAGCTGCTGTTGCCCCGAAGTATCTCATAGATAAAAGTTAAGTTGTACTCTTGACAAGATGGCGAAACTAGCAACAACTGCAACACAGCAACACTGCAACAAAGCGATGATGACAATGCTGTTGATGACCATAAAGCTACCTCGACTTCTCAAGTTTTTACTACTACTACACTGACAAAAAAGACCCACTTCTAAAATCAAGAACATTCATCTTAAATATTTCGTTTTTTAAATAAATATTATTACTACTTTTAAGAATATTAACCTAAAAAAATCAAAGTTCTTAATGCAAGAATAAAAAAACTTAAATGTTATTAAAATATAAATATTTACTATTTCATTTAAAACAAATGGTGGGGTCGTGGCACTCTGGTTCGAGAAAGCTCTTCAGCTGTGAAGCAGTACGCTTCAAAACCCACTCGTAAGAAAAAAATAACATTTATAAATTATATCTCCCGATGAAATTATCTTAAGAATATTGTGGCCAAGTTTCAAGATCGTACGTTAAACCGCATGGCCTGTACAATGCTTAATCAGTCAATCAGTAGGACTAACAACTTGTTATATATATAGATCAAGAAAATAAAAAAAAAATTATAAATTTAAAAATTATACTTAATTTTGTTATTTTTGGATTTTATTTTAAGAGCATTTATTCTTAAAATAAGAACTTGGTCTTATTAAAAATGTTATTAAAACCAAAATGTGTGCAATTTAAATTTTTAATTTTCAGACCAAAAATTTGTAGTTTCGACACCAAAATCTTGATATTAAAACATTTTTTTTTTTATCAGTGTAATACTGCGGCTGCTGCTGCTGCTGATGAAATGTGCGGCGCAACTTCCGCTGCAAGTTTGTTGGATATTTTGCATTTATATTATTCTTATAGCAATTGGTTTATGCCGCGCCGTTGACCAGAGGAAATCTTTTGTAATCGTGCGATAACCCCAGAGAAGCGACTACGAACGACGCAGAGAACTTGAAACTCAACCCTTAAATAAAAAGTAAAGGTAAAAAAAAGAAGGAAAAAAATAGCTACGAATGCTGGAAAAAACAATGGCAAATGCAATGCAATTGCATGTCCAGCTTAGCAGGATGCCTGGCAGCCGGGCAGGTCCTTTGCAGCAATTAGAACGCAGCTTTCAACTTCTGTGGATATTGTTGTTTATTTACATATCAAAATGGCATTATATTCCATATCGCCATTATTCGCGAGCTAAAGAAAAAAAAAAAAAACCAATGCAACCGTCGCATTGCATTTCCTTTTGTGAATCCTTCTTTCGATATCTTTTGTGTACGCTCCGCAAATGCAACGTCACTACGAATCGAAAAGGATTTGCCAATCCTTTTTCGCCATACTCCATTGTGCCCAGCTTTGGCAGACTGGCAGCAACAAGACAGACACAGACAGGAAGCGGGATAGGCCAGCTATGAAATTAATACGCATAAATTACATGCCAGATAAGCAAATCACAAATGGCAAAAGGAGCTAAAGGAGCAAAAAGGACGAAGCCAAGTGGCCATGAGAACGGAATGCAATGAAACGAATGCACTCGCAGATAAGAAAAGGATGCCATCTACTATGTGCAGTAATTATCCTTGCAAACTTCCATTGAAAGCGAAATAGATTTCAGGAATTCTCGAGTTTGCAGTGCTTTGTAAATTCCATCTAGAAACTCAGTAAAATTAAATTAAACGGTCATTTTACTCATTTATGATCATTAATAATGGAGAATATTCTAACTTCATTTACCTTAAAATAAATTAAAGAAAACAGCTTTGTCAAAGTTTTTAAAAATCACCATTGGATTAATCCTTCCTAAATATTTCTAATTTCTAACAACGCTCATTGAAATTAAAATTACCTAAAATTTTCACATATTTTTTATTTAATTAAACTTTAAATTCAGTTATCCAACATAAAGAATTTAAATGGAAAAGAATTACTTAAAATCCGAAAAAAATACAGAAACTTTTAATATTAGGAAAGTAACTGATTTTTCCAAAATTACTGATTATAGTGAAAGAACGTAAAATGTGGTTTTAGTAGAAGATTTTTTATTTCAAGTTTTCAAAATACAATAAGCTATTATTCTTTCCTCTACAAATGCTTCCCACAACAAACATTAATTTTGATAATACTACCATTTCTTCCATTGCAATAAGTAATATTTAATGCTATAGTATCTCACATTCCGTTGGATCACCTCTTTGGGATTAAGAAAGCTTTGAGTTGCCTGCTCTATAGAAAAATCTAAGCAATTGCCGAGAAAGAATTGAGTGCTGTTGCCACTTGGGAAGCTAAAAGTAATTTTCAAAGCGTTGTCACAGTGTGCAAAAAGTCAAAGAAGGAGGGGCAGCTACTATACTATATCCCTGCCCCTACTCCTTTTTCTTTCCTTATACCTATAGCTATTTCTATCCATGAACCGGCCGCAATTTGTTGGAATTGCTGCAGGGAGGGGGGTGTGTCTGGGTTGAGTTTGTTGCTTGTCGGTTCATTTATTTTCTGCTTTGGGCTCTCGGCAACTTTTTCTGCTATTGTCGTAGGTCCTCGAAGGGAGCAGGATAACTCCTGAGCTCGCTGAGGCACAACGATGTTATATATGCCTCGGTCCGGGCTATAACTAAAATTGTTGCAGTGGCAAACTGTGGCCAGGTTGGTCGGGAACCTGCAACAACGGACAACGGACATCGACAAATGGCATATGCGACAAGGACAACAATTGAATTACAAAATTATTTTGCTGCTGTTGAGGCAAATAAAAGTTAGCAATGACTTGAAACTACTTGTAGTTGTAGACCAGGACACAAGGCGAGCCAAAGACAGGACACATGTCAGAATACAAACTCTCAAGTGGCCCTTGCAGGCCAAAGGACATGTTCTCGAAAACGGAAATTAGGTGACAGGCCCAGACGGTGAGTGAGACAGGTTTTTAGTGCGGCCTCGAGTAGCACAGTGGTCCTCAAGCCATTTCCCTGTGCTACAAAATAATTATTGTCTTTTTGTATCAAATATAGCTAACAGACAAATGGCGTGGTATAGTTTAGTATATAGAAGTATATCCACATCAGCTGAAACAGCCATGTCCTTATAAACAAAGAGATTTCGTTAATTTTAAGAGCTAGAAGCACCAAATTTAACATGCATATCGATAAGATAAATAAATTAGACCTGATTTTACAAAATAAGAATACTTTGCTTAAATATTTTATTTTTAAGATGAAAAAAACTGTCTGAGAACAAAAAAAAAAAACAAAAAAATAAAAAAAAAATATTTGTAAAAATTTCAGAATAATCGTCTTAAATATTCAGTTTAAAAATCAGAAAAAAATATAGCATCATATCAGCTCATTTTCTAAACATTTTGAAAGGCCTTCTGTTACAACTTTCACTTTTGTTGTCATAAATCCAGAAATTATCATGGAAAAATGAGTCGAAAAACAAATTTATTTAATTTTAATTTTATTTATTTATTAATTTTAAATATATTTTTTTTCTTATTTTAAGGTTGCAGTCGAGCATTTACGACTAAAGCTTTCTTATTTAAATTAGGTATCCCCTAGCGACAATTGATCAAACTTGTTTTAACCTTTGATTAGGGTTCAGTTAAAAGTTCATGCTAGTCAAGGGTTAAAGTGGAACATGCACCACTGTGCAACGACAACATCTTGGGTCAATTTTAATTGCTCCTCTGTGTGTGTGTGTGTGTTTGTATGTGTGTGTGAGGAAGCTTTTTGCTGCTACTCAAATTACTTTTGATGTTGTCCTGTCCAGGGGCATAATCATAATGCTGATATATGCTGACAGACCTTGCTCTCTCTCTCTCTCTCTCTCTCACTCTCTCTATCCCGCTCTCTGTCTCTCAAATGAAGATTGATTTTGACGCAGCACGTGAAAAAGTATCTAGCGGATGCAATAACGTTAGAACGTGATAGAGGAATGGGAGAGGAGAGGAGCGAAGAGAAGAGGAGAGGAGAGCAGAGGAGAGGAGAATGGAGGGGCGGGAGGCAATGCAATTAACGCTGTTCGGTTGCCGCGATAACATTCTGCAATACAAAAGAAAGAAGAGAAAAAAATCACTAAAAACCAAAAGCAGCTCCAGCAGAGTCAGTGTGTATATATGTATATGTATCTGTATTATTTTTTTTTTGTATCTGTATCTGTGAGTGTGGAGCTCTCTGTATCTCTCAGACTGTCTGGCAGAGAACGCGCGCGAGAGTCGCGTGTGCAATGCTGCAAAATGTTCAAAATCGCATTTTTATTTTATTTTATTTTTTTTTTTTGCTGCTGTTGGTTTGTTGTTGTTGGTTTGGGTTATCGTCTGGCAACGGCAATCATAACAGCCCGAGGAGCCGAAACCGAATCGTCGAGGCCGAGACCGAGCCACAACATTGTTAGAGAGCACACGAAGGAAGGAGGGGAAAGGGGGCAGGAGATGGGGGGCACAAAGATGGCCGGAGGAGCGGGGAGTAGCAGGAGGTGTTGGAGGCAAGGAGCAGGGGGCAAGGCGACTGCAGAGGAAGCGGCTGGCAAACACACAAGCAGCCAGCCAGGCAGCGACAACGTTGTGGATTTTGATTCTGGGTCATTCACCCTTGACAAAAAATATTTTGCGCTGAGTTAGGCCGCTTTTGTGTGTGTGTGTGTGTGTGTGTTTGTATGTTGTTGTTGTTGTTGGCTGACTGGCTGCGATGGAAGTGCTTTGCATTGTTGTTGTTGTTGTTGCTGGCGAGATTGCTGATGCTGACGCCCAGCAGCAGCACGTACAGGCATCCAAATTTGGAGCTGCTCAGGCAAAGTATTTTTTTTCTTTTTTCAATTTTATTTTCCCTCTTTTTTTTTAAGGAAACCATTGCCAAAATGCAATCCAAAGATCGCAGACATGTTGAGAGTGTTTTGCATATGTCCATTAACCATGTTCAAAATCCTTTCTTTATTTCTTTCTTTCTTTTTTTGTTTTTGGTATTTATACAATTGCCATTTGATTTTGTTTAAATTATTGTCTGCCTTTTTTATTGCGCTCTTTCTCTCTGGTCTATCTCTGTTTATTAGCATGCAAAAGAGCATTCTTTATTTTGATTATTTATTTTTGACTCTTTTTCTTTTTCTTTATTTTTGTTTTTTTTTTGTGTTTTGCTTTTATTGCTTGCGGGTTTTTGAACTTGCGCTAAGATTTCAATGAATGCGCAATATATTTTATTTGTGACTGTTTATATTTTAATAAAATTTCTTTTTTTGGAGTGGAATTTGCAAGACGCTTGATAAAAATTATCACAAATTAGCTACAATCTGCAGCATATAAATATAAATATATAAAATATAAATATAAATTTACTCCAGTTGACGTCATTTTCACATAATTAAAATTAAATTAATTTTTACATTTCTTGAAATATTTCTCAAAATTTATTTTGATTCAAACTTTTTTCTAAGATTTGTGAAAAACAAACAAAAATATTAGTATATCTGCAATTTACATATAATCATGTTTTTATGGGAAGTTTGCCAACTTCATTTGACGGCTCATTCAGTGCTTAAAATTACAAAACTATTTAATGCTTTGGCACTTTTTCAAATGAAACTTTAATCTCGCTGAGCCTAACTGGTAAAGCGCTCCCTTTCCCATCTATGTACAGTGTAATATCCCCAAAATAAACTTTTGGCAAAATGCAATTGCCGTTGGCATTTAGGATACGGCGAGAAGAACCGAAACAACGGCAACAACGACAACAACAACATTCAATTACAGGAGCGAATGTACAACTAAAACAAAACTCAATGAGAAACAAAGCAACAGAGATAATACTCAGCACTTCGAAGATTAAATACCCTTAAAAACGCCTGGTTAATTATTAAAATTTTCAAATTAAAAGTAACATTCAATTGAAAACGAAAAATATACGAAAAATATTCCACGAATTATGAATATACGTACACGTAGTAGGTTTTATTGAAGTATCTCATACGAAGGTTAGATATTTGACCGATCGATATATAACAGAACCCATATATATATAAATGTAGTGTTTTTAAAAATATAACATATTATATGCGAATTTTATTCAGAGATTGAAAATAAGATTTATGAGTTTTAAATAGAGCTAAACTGAAATAAATGATTTGAAATAGTAGAATGTTACAGAATAATTTTAATTGTAATCTCTTTCAAATATGAATTTAAAAATATCTTGTGTTTGATTTTGAAATTAAAATAATTGTAATAATCGAAAACTAAGAGAAATTTCTAAACTTGCATTATAATATTCAAAAGAATTTTTTCAAAATAAGAGCCGTTACGGTTTCCGTTCTTTTTTATTTATTTTTTTTTAGTTTTCAAACTTAGTATATCATATATAGTGTTAAATAATATATAGTATTAAATTGCTATTCATTGCTAGACAAGATGGTTATACCTTTGGTAAGGGTATAAGCCGACTAAAATAACTGCAACATTTTCAGTCAGTTGGCAGTTGGCAGTTGCAGTTGCAGTTGCTGTTTCAGTTCTGTCGATTCCCACGTGCAAAATAAAACAATGCGAGCGCCGCCGCGTAGATTTATCTGCATTACGAGGTGCGGCACAAGGATAAACAGTGCCTACCACACAGACTCGCACACACACACACACACACACATAGCGGCACGGAAATGTCAGTCGACAAACTGAAAATTATGTTTGTGCCAAATTTAAGTTTTGCTACTCCTTTTTTGGCCAGCAGAGAATTGGCGTTGTAATCCAACTGGGCAAAAAACGGACTGCAAAAAAACAAAACCAAAACGACAGGTGTAATAAATAACCCAAGCGAAGTGGTCAGAATGTGAACCAACAAAAAGGGTATTGGAATAAAGGGGAGAGAGAGTATGAGAGCGAGAGAGAAAGGGAGAGAATGGGAGAGAAAGGGAGGGGTCACTGCAGCGACTCGTTCATTCGCTAATTCGTGTCATTTAGCGCAGGTGGCGACACAAAATGGAAGAGGAGTAAAGACAACAACAACAACAACAACAAGGAGAACAATCACACTACAGATTGACAGTGATAGGAGAGCCAGGAAATGGTTGCGGTTCACAACAGTCGAACTTACCAAATATGTACAGTGGGTAACAGCTTATTTGACCATAGGACTTATTATTTGAATATATAAATATTTCGGCAAGTTTTAATATTAATTTAAGAATCTGCGTTATAGTCCTTTCCGCACTTTTCCTATACCTTTAGTTTAATTCCTGACCTTACTAATTGTAATACTTGTTATATTACTTACTAGTCTAACATTCTTCCTATTACTAATAACAATATTGATCTGATTGGGTTTTTCTGGGTTTTCCCCCAATCCTGGCAACAAATGTTGTATCATTTATAATTTCTGAATACCCCTGAGATCTAGTTTTAATTTTTTCTATACAGTTCATAATTTATAATTAATTTTAATTTTATTTGTTATCCTTAACTTAATTTTTATACTTGGTAATTTATTCTTTGCCGGCTGCTTTTAGGCGTACATAAATAAATAAATATAGTATCTTCTTCACATTAAAATATTTAATAGTTTCAAATTTTCAATACGTAATGTAAGTGTGTCAAATAAACCAAGGGACACTGTATCTGCTGATGACCCCGTTGCGGTTTTAAACCGTTTCATATATCGCAGCGTGAATAATGCAAACGACTATCAATGCCGATCTATGAAGTTTTCCATAGGGGCGGTCGGGCATTGCCTTTTTTATTGGCAGCCGCCCAAAATATTCGCTGCAAGAGATTCCGATTTCTGGCACACGTGGTGCTATAATAAATCTAGTGTCAAATGCATTTTGCGATATGTGCATAATTATTATAAATACTTAGTTGCACACGGCAACTACATATTAAATATACAACATAAAATTTGAGAAAAAACTCAGAGAAAATAAAAATGGGGAAGCTCATAATTTGAATTGGATCGCAAGATGTGGTTTTAATTGCATCCAACCAGGAACTTTATTGATAAATGAAATATATAAATATTATTAAATTAAATAATTAGTTTGCATCTAGTTTTGAAACTCGCTTTTAAATTGTGAACTAGTTACCTTGATGTGCTTGTGCCAATTTCCCCTCCCGTATCGAAGATTTTTGAACACATAAATCTTCTTGCAGCATACACATTGGACGTAAAAATAGTGCCGTTCAAAATATATGGAACTTTTCTTTCTTTATCCGGCGCCATCTCAATCCATCAAATTCCAATGGCAGAAAAAGTACCGTTTTATGGGACGGCGTCTCGAGGGTTGCCCATCCCGAAAAAGTTTGCGATCTGGCTTGATTTTTTTGGCGCCGGCGAAAAAAAAAAAATCTGGCTTGATTTTGTACTTGGGTACATTTTATTTTTGTACCTTATTTCGGATTTTTTTTTGATTTCCTAGAATTTTTTAAATTTTTGCATAATTTTTGTTAGATTTTTCTTGATTTTTTTACATAATTTTTTTTTTTCTCAGAATTAAATTTCCTATCTTCTCTTCCCGGGGACTTACGAACTTCAAATCTTCATTAAAATGTTAAATTTAATTTTGTCTAATTTCTAAATTTTAATTTTCACCAAATTTATTAATAAAAATGTAAAATAAATAAGGGAAATAAAAAAGCAATAAATAAATAAATAAAATCGAACCAGATCGGATATTTTCACTGGAGTGGCAACCTTGGGCAACTGTTAAGGCAAGTTGGCAGCCCTGTTGTCTTTGAGGGCGTAGTTCCAACAAGTGCACAAGCATTAATTTGTATTACTAATCGCGTTGCATGTGGCTGCGTCCATTTGTGTTTTAATTTATTTTTAATTTATTTCGTTTGGTTCTTAATTCAGTTACAAAGTGTTGCAAACCAATTGATAAGCTGCCCATTCAGGCGGCATACATTGATAAATACACACACAGAGATACACTAGGCAACATGTTTCTGTTGCTACCCTCAACAATATTGGGGCGCAGCTATTTGCTCTTTGTGCTCGCTCTCGTCGTGGGCGTGTTCGCTCAGCATGAGTGGCAAGCGCGAGATTCGTTTGATGAGATCAAGATACAGTTTGATAAGGTGAATGCGGACAATTGTCCCATACAGCATCATGGGGATCTGTTTATGCCCATGGACGCCGTCTCACATAAGCCGGACATCAAGGAGGTGAATGTGAATCCTGTGTTTCCAAATCGTACGGCATTGTTGCATCTCCAGAATATGGCGTTGAGTCGCAGCTTCTTCTGGAGTTATATTCTACAATCGCGTTTCATACGACCGGCCATCAATGATACCTACGATCCGGGCATGATGTATTATTTCCTGTCCACGGTGGCGGATGTTTCGGCCAATCCGAGTATCAACGCCTCGGCCATATACTTCTCGCCCAACAGCTCGTATTCCTCGTCGTATCGTGGCTTCTTTAACAAGACATTCCCGAGATTCGGACCGCGCACCTTCCGACAGGATGACTTCAATGATCCCATACATTTGCAAAAGATCTCCACGTGGAACACGTTCGATGTGCAGGACTTGGGCGCCCATCATCCCGATACCATATCCAAGGATTACACCCACGATTTGTATAAGATCAATGAATGGTATCGCGCCTGGTTGCCGGACAATGTGGCAGGTCGACATGACACAAAGATTACATATCAAGTGGAAATTCGCTATGCGAATAATACAAATGAAACCTATACATTCCACGGTCCGCCGGGCTCTGAGGAGAATCCGGGACCAATCAAGTTGACACGCCCCTATTTCGACTGCGGACGCTCCAACAAGTGGCTGGTGGCAGCTGTGGTGCCAATTGCCGATATTTATCCCAGACACACCCAGTTCCGGCATATAGAATATCCCAAGTATAAAATGATACATTTCCATGATGATTCCTCTGCTAATCTTTCCGTTTTCCTTATAGATATACTGCCGTATCCGTGCTGGAAATGGACTTTGAGCGCATAGACATCAATCAGTGTCCTTTGGGCGAGGGTAACAAGGGTCCCAATCACTTTGCGGACACGGCTCGATGCAAGAAAGAAACTACCGAGTGCGAACCGTTGCACGGCTGGGGATTTCGACGTGGCGGTTACCAGTGCCGTTGCAAGCCGGGCTTTCGACTGCCCAACGTGGTGCGACGTCCCTATCTGGGCGAGATTCTCGAACGTGCCTCTGCCGAGCAATATTACAACGATTACGATTGCCTCAAAATTGGCTGTAAGTTGTAATCTCTCTAAAGTATTTTAATTCCCTTTAGATTATTTGATTTTATTTTCGATTACTATCCACTTTTTCCATACTTTTTCTTTGACACGGGCTCAGAAACTTTAAGCTGTCATAAATTGAACCGATTTCATTGCGGAACATCAACCTTTACCTTATATACCAGACCTTCCCTTTGACTATATCTCATAAACTTCAAACTGTCATAACTTTGTCAAATCTCAACCGATTTCATTGCGGAATAGCAATTTTTCCAATATTTTGTATCTTTTTTAACTCTGCATCAAAATTAGAAAATGCTACATATTTCAATCACTGTCCGCTTTTTCAATACCTTGACTTTTACCGATTTCATTGCAGAATATCAATTTTTTTATTATTTGGCCTCTATTCTGATTCTGCATCAAAAAAAGAAAATGTATTTTTTTTCTTCATCCCTGTCCGTTTTTCACTTATTTATGTTTTCAAATTCATTTACTTCCTGCAGGGATACAAAAGCTGCCTATAACATGGGAGAAGGCGCCTTATCACATACGTGAAAAGTATTTGGATATGCATCCGGTTTATCGCAACATTTCAACAGGCTCCAGATCTCTGCACGCCCAGCATTTGAATATTGATCAGGTTTTGAAATACATACACGGCGTCAACTATCGCACATGCAAAAAGTGAGTGATTTTTGCGAATCATAAATTCTAGATTTCCCATATACTATTAATGATTTATCTTTGCAGCTTCCATCCACAAGATTTGATACTGCGCGGCGATGTTAGTTCTGGCGCCAAGGATCAGTTTGAGAACGAAGCCAAAATGGCCGTGCGTCTGGCCAACTTTATTAGCGCCTTTTTACAGGTAACACATTCAGGAGCTGAACGCTTTTTTCCCATCGGCTTCACGCTAAATGAAGAGCAATAATTGATAAACCCGACACCTATTAAGAGCCTTCGACGTCGCCTCTTGAAAACTTCTCAAGTGTAAATTATAATTTTGCACGCGTAATTCAACTTCCTCGAATTTCCTGCAATGCCAGTTCTTCGTTTCTCAGTTTCTCAGTTTTTGCAGTGATTCGGAATTTTTGTCAGAATTTCTGTTGTTTGGTCAGTTGCCAGTTGTCGCATCGTGAATTAAATATTCAGTGTCAAACCATTACCAAATGCTAAATTCATTAGTTTGGACACGAAAAACGGGTTCGCCACAAGGCGTCGCGTCGTCTTCATTAAATGCCAAACACACCCATACACATACACACTCACACACAGACACACAATTGTGGCAGCATCTGGACTCCTTTAAACCCTCCCTCTAGCATTATATACTCGATATTTGCACAAGTTGTTAGTCAGAAGGGGAATACATATATTGTCTAATTCAAATCAATTCTATAAACGTACAGATATCGGATCCCAATGAGGTCTATTCGGGCAAACGTGTGGCGGACAAACCGCTGACCGAGGATCAAATGATTGGCGAGACCCTGGCCATTATGATGGGCGACAGCAAGGTCTGGTCAGCGTCAACGCTCTGGGAGCGCAATAAGTTCACAAATCGCACCTATTTTGCACCCTATGCATACAAAACGGAGCTGAATACACGCAAATACAAGGTGGAGGATCTGGCGCGTCTCAACAAAACACACGAGCTCTATACGGAAAAGAAGTACTTCAAGTTCTTGAAGCAACGTTGGAATACCAATTTTGATGATCTGGAGACATTCTACTTGAAAATCAAGATACGTCATAATGAGACAGGTGAATACCAGCAGAAGTACGAGCATTATCCAAACTCGTATCGTGCGGCAAACATGAAGCATGGCTACTGGACACAGCCGCAGTTCGATTGCGATGGTTATGTGAAGAAGTGGCTGGTGACCTATGCGGCACCCTTCTTTGGCTGGGACAGCCTCAAAGTCAAACTGGAATTCAAGTGAGTTGAATATCATAATATACCCCTTTTTTATTAGGGTAGGGGCCAGTCCGGTTCTGATCTGGTCTGCGTGCTGCGTGCTGCCGACGCGGGCCTGGATCACCCCTATTTGGGAACCAGGCCAGTCCCATTTGTATTTCCCCATTCTCATGCAAATGTCATGTTATGTTGTTTTGTAGTTTCTATGATTTGATTGTCTAATTTTCAAGTGTTGACATGGCCTAACTTATGACTTGTGACTCTTTGAAGCGCAATTGTCATGCAAATGTGAGCAATTAAACTGACTAATTTGTTGACTCTCTCTCTCCGGTTCTATTCTACGCAGGGGTGTGGTCGCTGTATCCATGGACATGCTCCAGCTGGATATTAATCAGTGCCCGGACTGGTATTATGAGCCGAATGCCTTTAAGAACACGCACAAGTGCGATCAGAAGACCTCATATGTGAGTATATTATAATACTGTCTGTCAAGTAATTGTTTTGACAACAAATATGAAATTCACATCATTTATTTTACAAAAAAAAACATGTTTTAGATTTTATTCGTATATTTATGATTCTAAGAAACGCTTAAATTTATGAGATTAACTAATTTCAGAAATGAAAATTTCACATGTCTTATTTAAAATAGATTTATGGGATTTAACTATTTTTTGAGGTTTCATTATAAAAATACTAAAATTCCACAATAAAGTATAATACTTATTGAAAAAAAATTCAACCAGAGTCTGCTAAATCTCAACTAATTTAACCAAATAATGCTCTTGCTGTATACTTAGTTTTATTTTTTTTTTTTTTTTCGTAATTTTTATATAAAAATTCACTATTCGAATGAAATAACAATTTTTTGTAAATCCAAATTAAATTGTTGAATTTTTAATTTGTCATTACAATAGCTTTGCAATTTATTTCTTATAATTATATCAAAGAATTCAAATTAACTAATTATTTTGATTTTATGCAGTGTGTGCCGATTATGGGACGTGGCTATGATACTGGTGGCTATAAATGCGAGTGTCTGCAAGGCTATGAATATCCATTTGAGGATCTGATCACCTACTACGATGGCCAGCTGGTCGAGGCTGAGTATCAGAATATTGTTGCCGATAAGGAGACCCGCATTGACATGTTCAAATGCCGCTTGGCGGGTGCATCGGGATTGCAATCGGCGCTGGGTTTGGTCATCTCACTGTTTGGCCTAACAATCACGCTGCTTTATCGATTTAGTTAAGCGCCACATAAGCCAAATATCTTAACAATTCCGTCCATACGAAGAAGATCACACACATTCAAACTTTCGATAAATAAGCAAAACTTAAAAGACAAAAAAAAAATGCTCACAAAGCAACAGCAAACTGAAAGACACAAAATTGACACCCAAAACAAAACGCGTTGCTGCCCAAAAAAAAAATGAAAAAAGAAAAAAAAATGAAGCCCAACCAAGTCCACTCTACGCTCTGTATTCTATATGCGTCTTTGAACATTGTCATCATTTATCTGCAAGGCGATTAAGTTGTAGACATAATCTATTACAATGAATCTGGTTATTTGTCATTTCTATCAAAAGCGGCAACGGCAACAGCAGCAACAGCGGCAACAGAAAAGCGCAAACAGCCGCGCCTACTGTGCTCAGATTACGGAAGCGTCGAAGTTGCTGCTGTTGTTGTCTCTTTTGCTGCCGCTGCTGTTGCCGCTGCTGTTGCTGTTGCGGCTTTCGACTGTGGCCCTTGCTAATGTCCGTGAAGATGCACAGCTGTGTGTGTGTGCGCTGAGAGATCGCAAACCTGTTAACATCAAAACCCAGTTAGGCCCCGTAGTACCTACACCCATCCTCCAAGAAGAGGGTTGTTTGTGCCTCACACACACACCTTTCCTGCCTGGGCAGCAACGCCTGCCTAGTGTTTTTCTTATATTAAATCGTCGACATTGCGGAGTCCGATGGTCCGTTGCTTGGTTTTTTTTTTGCCTGAATTAAATATGCCGCCGTTTTTTTTTCTTTTTTGCGCCTTGATTATCATATGCGCTTGAATTTTTATTATCTATATACCCTGAGAACTTTTTCTATGCGCGGCAGGAACCAGTTTATCAGCCACTTGGTCTTGGTCTTGGTCTCCTGCCAGGGCAACTCATAAAAAAATGTTTTTTTCTTGGATTCAGATTTTCATTAAAAAATGATATGGTCAGAGGTAGAGCGTTGGACTTGGACAAAAAAAATATTTTCACACATTTTTCATAGTCATATCATGGGCAATGGGCAGTGACGACCGCTGCGTTTTGGGCAACTCCTCCATTTCTATTTGTGCCGTTGCCGGCTGAAGACTCGTCTCACTAGGACCCGACACAGCGGGAACACGTTCAAGTGGTTCTCTCATCTTTCATATTAATTTCTAATATTACTCTTTTTGGCAACTAAACTCCATATCAGTTTGTAGGACAGTACAAAACAAAACAAAAAGCAAATCAACGTATCAAAGTGTTAATTGTGCCTTAGAAAAAGAAATGCAAATATTCTTATTTTGAATATGTATATGGAAAACTATAGACTACATTGTAAGTCCGTCCAAAAATAACATTGCCTTTTTTATATTATGTATTTTTTACATTAAGTGCCTTGACAGAGCGAATGCATTCGAATATTTTAACATATGTAACCAATCTCTTTTTATAGCCTAATGTATAGTGTTAAGATTGAATCTCGTTTAAATCAAAAGAATCTTTTTTATATATATATATTTGCCTTGTAAACAATAAACGTTCCAATAAACGAACAATAGTAAAAATAAAGTTAAACTTACCAAACTTATTCATATTGGGATCGCAATAAATTTATGGATTTTCAAGAGTGCCCAAGGTTCGTCCAGTTAAATGTTATTAGTTTTTTGGGAAACAAAAGACAAACAAAACACAAGAACTTTGATAACCAAATATGTTATTGCCGCCCGTTTATCGTCGGGCGCCACGTTTCTCTTATATCGCGGTAGTTGTATGCACGGCTGAACTGATACGATTTAGTTGCGATCGGCCCAAGCTATCCGCGAAATATGAAGAATAAATCGTTAATTCGAACTTTGATTTATTTTTGATCCTTTTAGAATTTTAACAAATTTTGGAAGGGTTTCAATTTGAATGAGAGATGTTTTTGTACTGACGAATCTTAATGGATATTATGCTGACATATTTCACAATGTTGACAATTATCTCATGGCATTCTAGATCTCTGGTTTGACCTTTGCTTTGACTAGTAGTGGTTTGAAACGTATTGAATAAAAGATATCGTAAGATTGAAAATATAAGTTTAAAAACTTTTATAATTTTTTGTTCTTTAATATATAAATTTATTTTGATGATAGCCAAAAAATATCTGAAATTTTCCCATTTATCCACATAATTTAAACAATATCTTTTTATTTTTTTGTAGTGTTCTTTTATTTGTGTTTTTGTTTTCTAAATACACTGCCCCCATTGCGGGGGTAATATCATGGAATTTGGTTATCAAACATCATTAAAAACTATCACAAATCAATTATTGGATGTGGCTACACAATTTAATACAAGTTCAGCTGATAAATTGTATGATTTAATTCAAGCCCAAATGCGAACACGAATGAGTGAATGTATCAGTCATTGAATAGCTTATGAAAATGCTTGGATTTAATCGTACAATAGTTCAGTTACTCAATAATACAACAAGTCGGTCAACAATAATACACAACATTTAGCTAAATTACTTGTTCACTTCTTCAAATAAAATAACACATTTAACATTTAACAAAAGCCAAAGTTCAAAACAATTAATTCATTTCCCTTTTTCTTGGATCTTTCTTGTGGCCTCTAGTAGCTAAAAATGAGCTTACAATTAAACGGATCATATCTTCTAGGTGTATCTAAAATTTAGGTGATGCCTATGAACAATATCTCTTAAGATCTTATACTAAATTCTTCAAGTGCCGCAGTGTAGGTTTATTTTAAAATATTATATTAATATAATAATTATTGTTTAATTATCGGTTTTAAATTTAAATGTATATAATTGCTAAAAACAATTGGCTTCGATATTTCATTTAATTTTTTTCTTGTTGTTTAATTATTTCAACTAAATTATTTCGTATATTAGTAAGTAGCTTAGTTAACTTCAGGGGCAATTTTTTTTGAGCTCAATTGTTTTAAGGCTCTATCATAGCTTCTGGTTCTGGTTTCAGTGTGCTTGGGTTTCGGCATGGGTTTTTTTTCTTTCTATCAATTTTTTTAAGAAAACTTTATATTTGTGTAGCTATGTATCTGTATCTGTACTTGTAGCGTATAATTATTAAATATTTGAGCAAAAATTCTAACTGCATGTGTTTCAATAAAACTCTCACAACAACAACGACAATTAAATTACCTATGCGATAATGATATAACTTATTTACTTCTTGCCAACCATAATTGTTTAATAACTTTTAAAGTGCCTGATTGTTTTTGCAAAATGCTTATACGTTATGCAGGTAAATTGATATGCCAGAGCAAAGCTACACCACTCGAACTCTCAAGATCTCTAGATCAGTGTTACCCAAATCTCCCAAAAAATCAAAGCCTTCGAAAAGCAGAATTTTATATTCGAGTTTCAACATATTTCAACTTGAAATTTCAAATTTATAAGCATTAAAAATGAACTTTTGTAAATATCAAAAAAAAAAAAATGTATACAGAAATTTTTAAAACAATTAAAGATTTTTTGAAAATTTTATCTCTTTTGCGATCATATCTCACTGTATTTCAAAATGAATGGAACAGCAGAATTTTATACACGAGTTTCAACTAATTTCAAATTGACTTGAGATTTCAAATTTAAAAGGTATTCAAAATTTACTTTTGTATTTATCTACGAAATTTTTTTTGTGAACAAATAAAAAATTTTCAAAAATTTTCAAAATATTTTTATAAGCTTTTAGAGCTCTCATTTCGTTGGGTTAACACTGCTCTAGGATCTAGAATCTACTCTGTGGGTGCATAATAAACCACTGTGGATTTACGTCGGAATCCCAAGTTGAAGAACGATGTTTCCGATTTCTTACGCTCGTGCTCGTGTTCGTGTTCGTTGCCAAAGTAGGAGAAGAGGCGACCGGTGCCGGTGGGTGGGGCACGAATGCCACCGCTGCCACGTCGACTCCCATGGACACTGTGGCTGCTGCTCTGCCGGTGGATCATTGTGAGTGATGTGTGAGAATGTTGACGTTGCAGATGTTGTTGTTGCTGCTGTTGCTGTTGGTGGTGGTTGTGGTGACGATTGTGGTGCTGTTGCTGATAAAGCTGCTGGTGGTGATGGTGTGCGTTGGTGGTGCCATGCAGAAACCCAGTTGTAGTTGGCGATAGATCAGTCATCTCACACGGCCAGAGGGTGAACGAAGATGGGACCTTATGTATCCCGTCCGATAGTCGATAATGGTGGGATGCTGACCTGTTGAAGTACCGCTCCGAGGGCCGCGACCCCATCTATATATTTTGTTCAATCAATCATGTTGGTTTTCATGTTGATATTTGTAGGTTGAGATAAAGAGAATTTCAGATGTTAGCAATGGCACAGTTATACATTCATCTACAGCATTGAATTGGTTTTATTTTCTAGGCATTTTGTGTTCAATTCTAATGCTCTATTAATATGTACACATGTATTACGAATTTTTTACTTTTCCATTGAAATTAGCTTTAAATATTGAATTTTGTACATGCAATGCGGATCAACTGATCTTGAGAGCTATTGGTAAGGCTATCTTGAATTTTAGTTAATAAGTAATAAATTCGATACTAATTTTGTATCGCTTACTTTAACGATAGTAATGCCGATAGTATTATTTTTCATTGATCAGCACTGCATTTATATAGTCTAACTAGTTGACACTAAGATTGTAGGCGTCTAAAATTGTTAGCTATAATTTTTACTGATTTTTTACTGATGTTTCTTAAGTTTGTCGTATTTTATATATAATTTTTTTATTTTTTAATATTTACAAAATATATGATGGTGTCTGTGTTCATGTGTGTGTCCGTGTGTGAGTATTTTTTTTAAGGGCATTAGTGGATTGAAGCGGAGGCTGTGCCACATAGAAATTCCAGTAAGCTAAATACTTTAATAAACAATATATATTATATAAGCAATAGTGCATCTATTTACAATCTTACTAAGCAAATATTGAACAAATTATTAGAGATAGATATTATATAGGTAGGTAGTTAGAATTATACGAGGGCAGCTAGTGAAGTTTTTACTAAACTAAGTGTTGAGAAACAAATGTAAAAAAGCGCTCACCGTTCCATTCGTATCTCAATTTGAAATATTATTGTACTTTTTACTAAGTATGTCTTTTGTTTTTGGTTTGGTAGAAAATTGTTATTGTTCAACTGTTTATACGACATTTATAAAAAATCATTTCGTGGGCCGTGGGGCTTAACAAAAATTCGCCTAAAGCCACACACGCTCACAATGCTACAAAAATGTTGCTGTTTTTTGGGATCGGGATTTTTTTATCATGCGCTTGGCTCAAACAACATATGAGTTCGTATTGACTGCATAATATTTTCGTTTATGTTTATAATGGGACGCATAAATATGCTGCGATCTGTGAATATAAAAAAAAAACCAAAACAAAGAGAACGAGAACGAGAGAAAGAGAGAGAGAGAGAGAGAAAGAGAGAACAACATATAATTTGAAAAGGATTTAAAGGAGAACAAATTAGGAAAGTATTAAACAACTAAAACGGATTCGAGCAATAGCTATAGTTATATAACTAATAGTATATCACTCCATTTGGACTCAACTAACACTAGTTGTATTGTGGTGGAAACTGTACCTTACTGATTTATGAAATTACAGGCAAAAGCATACATATTTTTTAGGTACTTACCCCAAAAGGACTCATTTTAAATGTTGTGGTCTTTTCTTAGTTATTTTTTTTTTTGTTTTTTGGGAAAATCATTTACAAAATATATATATATGTATTTCTGGTTGTTGTCTTGTTTTCTGTACACAAGTATTATATATCTGTGATTTGTCCAACTTTTAGCTTATGTGGTGCGAGAAGGAACGCGTGATGTGCCGTTGCGCATATCTCGTGGACGGTCCTGTGACTGCAGCATCTCGTTTACAAAGCGCTGGCCTACCGCTACTTGGTGTAGTTTTTTATTTTCAATATTTATGTATATTTTTTTTTTTTTTTTTTTTTTTTTTTTTTTTGTGAATTTTGCAATGACAATTAAATGTTGTAATTTTGTGTTAATTAATTTTTAGCCATGTTTTTACGTGATATGTTTTCAGTTTTTGTAGGTGTTCGTGTAGTTACAGAGAGTTAGAGAGAGAAACATAGAGAGAAAGAGAGGGGAGACAGTCGTAGAGAGACGGATCGTGGTAGAGGTGAAGAAGAAAAACAAGAAGAAAAGAAGCAATAGTACAGATTAGCGGTGTTTTCTATATATACAAATCAGAATAGTTTTTACTACTAGAGAGCTGCTCATTTTAAAATTCTATTATTTTTTTCGAAAATAAATGAGAATTTTTATGTTTTATTTTGCTTAAATCAAAGATACTTTAACAAATTTCGTGGTGAGATTATGAAAACATATAATATGCGCAACAATTTGCTTAAGTTTCTGTGTCTTGTCACTTTAATTGACATACAAAATGTTTTTTTTTTTTTTTTTTTTTTTGGGTGCGGTGACTGATCTTTTATTAAGAATATTGCGTGCTTTTGTTATGGAGCACTGGGGTTCGAGAACCCTAAGGAGACTTACCTTACTTTTCGAAAAAAAGAAGAAAGAAACTACGTTGTACCTAAGCTACGAGTAAGTACTTAAGATTGTCTCAAAACTACGCAAACTATCTAGTTAGTATCTTAATAGAATAGCAATAGAAAATCGAATTATTACTTATTCTGCAGGAACTGAAATCAAAAAAGATTCGATGCAATAATTGAAAGAAGAAGGAATAAAAGAAATCAACTTGAATCCCTATTTAAAGCAATTATTTAATTATTATTTTATAAAATACTTATCATGACATACTTGTGTATGTTAAATAGGATATCGCCTCTAGATTTTATATGTAAATGTATGCCCATTACAAAAACAAACCCGAAAGATAAAAACTTCAATCAAATGAAATCATTAAAACAAATAATTAGGTATTTATCTTGGTAAAGTTTCGAGTTTTGAGTATGGTTTACCTATAAGGCGTATATAATAACAGAAAAACTTGTCTCTTTAGCATTGAGCATCATATAGTTTATGCTTAAATTAAAAGGTTTTCTTTTTTCTTTGCCAGCGGCATTGCACGAACTCACGAAACTCACCTCGCATTGTGACCCAGCATTATGATGCTTCTGCAAATACAATTGAGAAATGTCGACACCATTTTTTATTTAAGAAATGAGTATAGTATATAGCAATAGAGTAGAGTATAGTTATAGTTAGTTAGTTGCTTGAAGTTAGAGACAGAAGAATACACAGGAAAAGAGATAGATAAATCATAGAGAAACTGAAAGAAAGACGAAGTTTTGAAAAAGGAAAATGTGGCCAATTGGAAATTGGAATAACAAATAAGTTTTGTAAGAACATGCCAATAATTTAACAGTTTATACGGATTGTTATTTCAATATTAATTGCTTTTTTTTATTTATAAGGGTATTTTTTTGTTTAATATGTATTTATTGCTGTGCTCCCGTAACCATACCATACACGTACGTACACATACACTATATAGGTCGCATTCTTAATTGCTTTTCACAGGTACACAAATGTAACTTCAATAATGGTAATTACAAGTAACCTTAAACTATATAGATATATATGTATATGAGGGACTCTGAGTCGGACATGCTACGATATCTGAACTTCTATTTTGCGCCCTGCTTAAAAAGTGCACACAATAAATGGTTTCCAAATAAGATACATAAAACTAAAATAAAGTAATTATAAATATAATTTTATGTATTTACAGCATTTGTTCAATTTCAATCCATGGGTGAAATGTTAAACAAAGAACGAAATAACTGAGGGTAACTATACATTTCTTAAGAATTACAATAAGCGGCGTGTACTATCAACAGATCGCACAACAAGCAGCCAAAAAAATTATAATTAAAGAAATCAAACAAGGAACGAGCCTGGAAGAACATCAGCAACCATTTCATCAAATGCTGTAGTTTGGGGTCTTTACATTTCTATTAGATATTTTTGGATAATGGTAATGAAAATATCGCAACACCAGCGAAAGTCAAGCTACACAGTTCAGTTGTGTTTTTGTGGATTCTTGTGAGTTGTTGTGGTGTGTATTTTGTTTTTTTGGGTGTAAGAACTACATATATCGAATCCTTAACAGGATCCATATTCTGGCAACAACATCCATATACAAATATATAATTTATACAGAGGTGGTATTGTTAATATATTGAGATCGTTCGAGATCTGCCATAACGTAACGAAATTATGATTATTATCAAAAGTGTTAACAACAATTAAACAATAGCGTCAAAAAACACATTAAGAAATAAACAACAATATGGGGTTTATTGGCCAACTGCACAACAACAGCCTGAAGTATTTAATGTTATAACATATATGTATTTATAGAGTGTCATGTAACAAGGCATAGGTAGTGTATTATGGTGTATACAATTGGGTAACTAAAGTATTTAGTTATAGTAAGTATGTATGTAGTTATATAGAGTATATAGAACTTTCAGAGGGGTGAGCGCAAAGTTTGGAAGCCAGGGTGTTTTCTTGTTAGTATTATCACATATGTTTTTCTTTGTTTAACTATAATGTACAGATATGAGTAAATAGTATTTGTATTTATTGAGAACTTGTTGTATGCAGTCAGTAAAAAATCTGGTCAAGTTTCTGGTAAAAAATCTCATTAAAAGGTTTTATGGAAATTACTATCTTATGATGTCAACATTAATGTGTTCAAATATGCTATAGATAATAATTAACTAATTTAATATCTGTTTTTTTTTTTTTGTTTTTTTTTTGTTTTTTGGGGGGGGAAATTGGTTTTGGCCTACCGAATGAGCATAGCGAATTTCGGCTAATTCACAACAACATTGGTAACGGAGTATGGCACGAACGCTCTTTCTGCAAGATGTTTGTTTATATAAAATTAAATATATATTTTTATGTTATGATAAATATGTGTATTAGCAATATATATTCATAATTTTCATTAATTTTTTTTGTTTAGCGATTATTTAAGTTTCATGTTAATGTTAGAAAATTTGAATTACGTACAAATAAAACATGAAGTATTTTGAAAATAGAGTTGCAATAACAAAATTCAAAGAAAAGTAACAAAAAAATACTTAAATGATAATATCGAAAATATCGTAAAATTATTGAATACACGCACAAGTTTTACTCACTAAATAAATTAGCATAATATAAGAACTCGTTAGCATTATTAATGTTATAAAAAAAATAAATAAATATATATATATATAAGGAAAAGAAAAGTGGAGCACTTACCGTAGCAGACGTGTTATATAATCGGGCCAGTTTTCGGGGAACATAACGAGGAAAAACCCAATGGCAATTAGAATGACCCCGGCCAGTTTCATACCCGCAAATGTCGCACTGTACAGTATGACATCGAGTGCTGTGATGATTGTTGTAAATGGTGTCATTTTGTTATTGTTCAAATAAATGTGGAATTAAAGAGATTCGTAGTGTGTATTAGATTGCAGTAAATGTGGCAGAGAAGATCTGTTAGAAATAACTACTTAATATACTATCTAGATATGTACAGATCGGGGAATCTAGAATCAATCATTGTGACCCATAATTAACATATATACATATACGATATGCACATGTGCCTATTCATTTAAATTGCAATTTAAAATAATATATAGTCACGAAATCCTTTCCACTGTAATTGTAAGGTGGGGTCTTGAGTTTCGAGAGGTTGTTGTTGTACGTACCACCAGAAACGGGCACAGCGGTTATCAAACCCAATGTCACAAACATGTTGTAGGTAACAGCGGCGCTGAATTGCATCAGTACGTGGAAAACTGCAATGAAATATTAATTACAACGATAAAAGTTTATAACACAACAACAACTGAAGGGAATTGTTGGTCGTACCCAGAAGAAGCACGCTTGCTGCCAACAATATATTCCATGGTATGCTTTCCGACGTCAGATTCTCGGCACCCGTCAGGTAAAGGGCCAACACAACGGGCCACAGCAGCAGAGCATTGAGCAGGCCCAGAGCGGTGAATGTGAACGCGATTTGGCCCACTGGCGGATCGCCCATCACCTTGCGGAACATAACCTAGAAAGGAGCACGAACATATGAGCATAACATGCCAGGACACGAATCGGGTTTTGACAGTTTGAACCCTCGCTCTTACCCTAAACACGGCATAGCCGGCAGCAGCTAACGTGGCCAATACAACGCCACCCAATGTGCGACTCTCTGTGATGCCATCCATATAGGCCAAGAGTGCGATGCCCGTGTCACACAGGATAACAGCCACAATCTGTGTGGCAGACATAAGTAGTTTAATTAACCTAGTCTGATATGGATCATATTTACTGGTAACTCACCCGAACTCCCACAAATTGCTCGTGCAGAATGACCCAGGAGAGCAAATAGACGCAGGCAACATTTGTGGCAAACAAGGCCAATGCATCCGTGGCAAAGAGAACGTGCAGCGACAACGTGTACAGATAGGTGGTCACCAGCCACAGGATACAAAAGGATAGGCAGCGATTAAGGAAACGACCTGTAAATCAATTACATTTATTATAACAATTATTTTAATATTTAATTTGAATTTAATCCTTGCACTATTTGATTTTAAATAAGGGTTGGTTAACTGCTCTTAGTTGACATTACATAAAACTAGAAGGAAAGGCTATAGTCGAGACCCCGACTACACTCGTTACTTATTTACTAGCTAATAAAAACTACTGCATACTTTTAGGTGACTGTATTCAATTAATTACAAATACAGAAGCCATTGTTGGTGTTCCTGAAAACTAAAAACCATTGCTTTAAAATGTCTAAAAAAATCTTGAGAGATTTGATAAAATTGAATATTTATTAAATTTAATTAAAATATCTGTAAATTAAATAAACATGCAAAAAAAAGTGTTTGAAAATATAAAGTCTCTAACGGTTGTATTTACAAACATTCCACTTCAAAACCTCTAGATATTTCTGGAACACAACTGATAATTTCCCTAAAAAACGTATTATTCTAAAAACTTTAGGCGTGGTGGTTTTTCGCGATTTGCGGGGGTTGAATTTAAAACAAACTTGATCTGCGCCTATAGAAATCTGTGTGCCAAATTTGGTATATCTAACTCTTATAGTCTCTCAGATCTAGGCGCTCACACGGACGGACAGACGGACATGGCTATATCGACTCAGTTGTTGATGCTGATCAAGAATATGTATATATCTCATATAACTGGATAATTATAGAGTTTTAAACTTTAAATGATGATCTTTACTATCTAAATCTCTTTTTCTCACCCATTTTTATCTCTCTTTCTCTCGACATCTCTCTCACTCGCTCTGTCTTTTTTCCACCATTTATTTAGCTTACCTATAGTAAAACCACGTTCTCGAAATCCACGCAGAACATCGGCCAGAATCTCGCTGAGCTTATCGCACTTGCGGGCCGATATAAGGCCCAGTATATAGATGGGAAAGAAGAGGAGCGAGAAGTTGGTAAAGAACCAGGCAGCAAAGAATGGGGCACTAAAGTAGACGGGCTGTCGCGGTGGTATGTTGAACATCTCGGTGGCGTCCTCGACATGATGCAGCGATGAATCGCTTATGGCCAGTATGTCCTCCAACTCGGTGCTGAGCTCGGCGCGACTGGACGACGTATCGAGATCATCGTCCAGCTCATCGTCATATGGCGCTCTATACAGATACATATACTTGATGCAATGTGTCGCACCCACCCACGAGGCAGTTACCAAAATCGTAACGCATACACCGAAATACATCTATGAAAAGTCAGAGTTGACTTATTGACAATATCTGTGGTATTTCAGAGATTAAACTCACCTTTTTGGCCAGTTCGGAGCAGCAGGACTCTTGGCAGGCCTTGAGCTTACGGAAACGCACTTCGCCATCCTCGACATGTCCCTGTCCCTGTCCTTGTCCTTGTCCATTGCCCTGATGATCGAGCGCATGTTGTCCAGTCTGTGCATCACTGGAGTCGCCTCCGAAATTATGCTGAGAGCCGTGTGTGCCTGTGGGCGTGTCCGCCTGTATGGTAATGACTTCATTGGGATCCTGTTGGCTCGACGATATCGAGTCTTGGTGGGTTATTTGCGGATTGCTTGAGGTGAGCACATTACTAAAGCCACAACTGCCGACTCCAACTCCAATTCCGCCCACGCTGCTGCTGCTGGGAATAACACCTGCTCCATTGACCCCACCACTAACTCCTCCTCCACCTCCTCCTCCTCCACTGTTGTTGTTATTGTAGGGACCATTCGACGAGGAGTCACCGGTGACCACGACGGCGGGAGTGCGCACGCGTTTCGGATTGAAGATGGCTGGAATTTCGCCGTCACGCGTCATGCTATCATTGCCAATCGCCGCTGACGTTCATAGTGTCCCTTTGCTGTAATTAAGGATAAGAAATTAGAAATTAACACAACCATTAGTCACAACCTTCAAAAGGGCAGGAGTATCAAATAAGTAAGCTCGACTACGAAGTACCCATCACTTAAACATCTAAATACATATTAACAGCAAGGCTACGAAGCTTCAAAATTTTTAAAGAAGTATTGGGTTCAATGCCGCTAATAATGTTTTGAATAAAAATTGTTAAAGGGTCTGTAAAATTCTTTAAAAATTTTTAAATTCCAAATCTCATAAAACGTATGGATTTTTTTTCTCTTGATTTGCGGATCAAAGCAGAGAATCATTAAAAAAAATACTTTCGGACGAATAGAAATACGGCTATATCGAATCATCCGTTGATTTTCACCTGAAGACAAAAAAGGATCGAAAATTAAATAATTACATATATTTCATGATATTTTAGATCGCACCAATATTTTGAAAAATTAAAAATTCACATAATTATTATTACTCTAAAAAACGGTTATATCTAATAGTAAAGTGAACTAATTTTAAGAATATATTTTTTTTTAAATTAAATATATTAGTTTAATGGGAATATGTCTCCATTTGTCTGTTTCATAGACTTGCACTCAGTTATGTTTCTTTTCAATGGTAGTACAGTAAAAGAATTTGAATTTACATTCCAGACTTCGTCGACGTCTGATTCCAATTTCTGAGAAGCGTTAGGCTCACGTGTTGGCCGCGATTAGGCGAAGAAGCACACGCAAGGCGAATTGGCCAAGACTGCGTTCTTGGCTTGATGGCCAAGTTGCAGGCAATGGCAAAGGATTGTAACAAGCAAAGGGCGAAACCATACATCCAAATCACGCACACCCAAAGTAGAAATTCGTGTGTAATTTGCATATATGCGTCTCGGGTCAGTTTATTGGTTATTCGCAAGCCTCAAGGCAAAGGAGCCTTGTTAAATGCTCAACTGGACGCGGCAAGGATAACATTGATTTCGAATGCACAGTTGCCACATATATGCGTCCTGTGAGAGTGTGTGTGTGTGTGTATATGTAATGGTTGCCTCATAACAATGGGGCATTATTATGAATGCGCCTGCGATGTTCAGGTCAAGTTGAACCAAAGTCAACGCCGTCGTCTGAGTGGACAATAAACAGTCAGTTGTTGCTGCCACTTCCACAGCAAGTGGGGCAATTTGTTCAAGTTTTAGTGCAGCATTAAATATGACCCCACCACCTCATGCTCTATGACCTTTCCTGTTTCGTCTGACCGCCCCGTCGCCACCCACTTGAAGGCCATCCAAATTGTTCATGCGTCCTTCAAATTGTCTTTTGAGCCGCCCCATTGGGCATTCAGCTTGTCTCCGATAATGACATTCTAATTGAAACATTAAATATTGAGAGCATGTCCTACGCAAATACATAACTTTACTAGTATTTGCCAGATATTGATGTATTTTAATAGCTTTATAATCGCTCGCGTTCCATCCATTAATCTAAATTAATGGCCTGGATTTTTGCACAGCACGTAGAAATTTGATGAAATTTTAAATAATGCCTTTTATAAATTGTATTGATTTGTATGAACCTTGAATTATGGCGTTACGCATTGAAAATGTCTTTAATGTTGCATTAAAAAAAAAGAATATAAACTTTATGTTGTAATCGTATAAACATAATAATATAAACTGCCAAATTGATGATAATTTATGCATAATGGAATTTTTATAAGGCGGAAAATAAATTTAATTTTAAATAATGAATTTAATAATAATGTAATAACTTTCATGAGCTAAAAGAAGACATTACTCACACTTAAAAATGTTCGTATTTGATAAGTTCAAATAAATAATTATAATAATATAAAAATACTTTATGATACTTGCAAATATGACATAAATAAATTAAAATATATGCTGTACTTCTACTAAGTCAATTATTTAAGGCGATTATTAAAGAGATTTAAGTTTTTATGCTGCAAAAAATAATTATATTTAAAAAGATTCTACTTTAAATGATTGAAATAAATAAATGAAATATAAGCTTTGAGATTTTAAAGTATTTTTTATTTTAATTAAATTAAATATAGTTTAACTAGTAAAATAAATTTAAAAATTACCAAAAATGAACATATAACATTTATTCTTTTTTTAAGTTAACAAGAGGGCTTTAGGGAGTATTATGTATACGCAGCGTTGGCAGCCATGAGAAACTGCAGTGAGCAATTCCGTTGAGTGATTTAAATTAATCTCTTGCTTTTAATGAACAGTTAGCACTCGCGTGAGTTGCTCGATTAAAGCTACTTGCCAGTTTGCCATGAGCACCGAGATAGAACAGAAATAGATGCGGATAATCAACATTGAAATATGAGAATTCTAGGAAAACTCGTTGTGCTGCTCGTCGGCACTTTGTTGAGCGGTGAATGCCAATTGCTATTTAAAAATTAAATAGACAAAGCCAATTTTGTGCAATTTCAAATCGATATTTTCTATTTTAAAGTTGCTGCGGCGGAGGAGCCGAAATGTGGCAACCTGGAGGAGCGTTTGCTCTTTAGGACAGAGACCTCAACGGAGCCTGCCGAGTATCCTTGGATGGGCATCCTATTTCAACTTAGAGGTGGGTCAACTCAATAGAAAATAAAGTTTAAAAATAATGCGAGTTTTTTCAGGTGCTTCATTTGAGAACACCGGATGCAGCGTGGTCATCCTGGCCGAGTTTTATGTGTTGACAACCGCATCTTGTGTGCGACGCTTCAACAACCGTTCGGAGACGGCAGCCGTGAGATTGGGCATCTGGAATGAGACCCACACTCCCGACGAGGAGTATATATGCAATGTGAAGGGATTTTGTGTGCCGGGTCCGGTGCAACACAGTGTGGCTGAGATCAAAGTGCATCCACAGGCGGACAAGGATACGGGTGACAATGATTTGGCTCTCTTACGGCTCACGGAACGAATTAAATGGTCAACTTACATGCAGCCACTGTGCTTGGAACCCATTTCCCCACTTAAATCCATAATTGGTCGCAATTTTCATTTCGCCGGATTCGAACACAGCAACTTCATCAAAGGCAAGGGTCTGGCATTTACCCTAACGAGGCAATACTGTACCTCGCTCAGTTCCGCATCGAGTGCCCGTCCAGAGAATCAATTCTGCGGTTATCCCGTGAAACGTACAAAGTTCTATGAAGGCGCTGCCTTGATGGGTCTCAACATTGTGAACCAAGTACCAAAGAGTTTTTACCTCATCGGTTTGCTCTCCGAAGTTGTAATCGTGGGCCAGACAACGGTTCAGGGGTTCCAAGATGTGACTCCCTGGCGTAGTTGGTTGCTGGAGAATATCCGCTCTTAGTATATAATCTTATGTAATCACTTTCTATTTAAATATACAAACTTTTCCATTTAATTGTTTGTTGTTGATTTGTTTAATTATAATGTAGGAATATCGTGATCAATATTGCCCACAGTATCGCATTGAAAACAAGTTTTCCTTAATGTTTTAATCATAAGTTGTGATTTCTACGGAATGCTGTCATTTAATATGATGAGAAGTTAGAATTGTTGGGGTTGTCTTTAAAGTAGATGCAATTATAGGTGAATCTTTTTTTATTTTCAGAATACGGTTGAAAAGTTTCTTAGAGAAAATAAATGTAATAGACCAAGAATCTAACAAAATAATATGTAATTTTAAAATCATCTTTGTTTTCATAAACTTCGAACTAATTATTTTTATTGTCTTCAGTTAATTAATGAGACCTTAATGTACAGATCATTAATTCAATTAAAAATCCTTACAGAGCGAACGTTAAAGTAACGCTGTTATTATTAGGTTAACAGCTGTTAAATAACATCATATACAATTAATTCAAGTATTAGCCAAGATCCAAAACTAAGTGAAGCCTTAACTGTTAAACGAAATAATAATTATTTCATTTGATTTAGGAGATCTTTCCCAATCTTCTGCTTATCGAAGCGTCTTTCAATAACTTATCATACAGCCCTCTCAAATTAATTTACTTGCAATGTTTTACATGAACCAATGTCGTTGCTTAATTTCCAGTTTAGTCGACTTTCAGACGAGCTTACAAATGCAACTATTACTCGGTTTGTTTTGTGTGATTCTGGGAACTTCCCTAGTGCATTCGGAGAGTTTAGGGGAGACGAAATGTGGTTATTTCAATGAGGAGCAACTGCTCAAACAGAACGAATTTGCGGTGCCGACAGAGCATCAATGGTTGGCTCGGATTACCTATGAAAATGGTAAATAATCTTAACTATAGATGAGTATGAGGATATTAATTGTGTGAAAACTCCGCTAGGACATGAGGCCAAGTTACCCAATGATGGCTGTTTGGGTGTCTTGATTTCTAAGCGCAATGTGCTCGCTCCTGCCCACTGTTTCGTGCAGTACGATGGACAGGCGGATGCCTACTCCGTGCAGTTGGGTGTGTGGAACAAGAGTTCCAATGCACACGAGGTTAGCTGTGACAAGGATGGATATTGTGTGCTACCGGCTCAGGATATACCGCTGGCCGAGATTGCCGTGCATCCCGAATATGATCCGCTGACGCTTAAGCACAGTCTGGCCGTGCTCACCCTACAGCGAGCTGCCAAGTTGACGCCAACAGTGATGCCGATTTGTATGTCGCCAGCATCGCTGATCAAGGAGACGCTGGTGGGACAAATGTTCGTTGTCGCCGGACTGCCCATCAAGGATTCGCTTAAGCACAAGACCTGGGTGAACACCATCAGTCGTCCCTATTGCCAGAAGGAGCACAGTTCGCTGATTACCAGCAGCACCACCGTGTGTGGCTATCAGGATCGCATCAAGACCTATTATCAGGGTGCTCCTTTGGTGGGCATTCAAGTGGAATCGAATGTGGCACAGAATTTCTATTTAGTTGGACTCTTGATCGACTCGAAGCGAGTGGGGAAAACGGAAAGGATTGTCTCCAGCTTCCTCGATGTGCGACCCTATCTCAATTTCATTAAACTTAACACTGAATCTTTAATTGTACGAGATAATGGACCCGAGCCTCGTTAATAAACAATAGCAACAGCTGGTCGTGTTAATTATTCAGTTAGGCCTCAAAAATCCACTTAACTTTCGCTTCGTGTTCATGCAAAATGCAAATTGTTTATATACTATTAATAGCTAATGTGGGAAATATGAAAATTGCAGCTGCTTTTTGCCAGGTTTTATTTTCCGAAAAACTTTAACTGTTACTATGACGGCAAACTTTGACAACAGACAAGCGACAAGCGACAGGCGACATCAACAGTGCCACAAAAAAAAAAAAACACCCACAAATGTTGTCATTTCTCCGAGGGAGAAGCGGAAATACTATGAACAATATTCTGGCGCCCCTTTTGGCCGTTTGCCAAGCCATTCGCAAGCCTTGCAAAATTTGTTTTGAGGTAAATTTTAATGGATTTGCAGCAGGTGAAATCTAAAGCTAAACGGCAAATGCTCTGCATCATCGGCGGGATTGATGATTTCTAGGAAAAGTAAACTAAAATAAGGTTATTTTAAGAGATTTCTTACAGAGTGTATCTCTTCTGATATTGCCACTTTTTGATAGAAGTTTTCAGCAGAAAGCTTCCAGGCTAGTGTGCGGACATCAAAAAGAGCGAATAAGGATTCGTACTCATACTCCTGTATTCACAATTACGGTGCTCACATTTAGGCGCCAAATGGCTCTATGGAAAAGCACAAGATGCCAGCACGTTGTCCTCGCAGATTGTTTACTTTGCTCTGCTTTGGCGCTGCATTAAAATGACAATAAAATTTATATTGCCAAACAAGAAAGAGAAGCGCAGAAAAACGTGCATAAATGCAGAGACTGATAAACGCAAAAGGGAGGGAGGGGAGGGGAATAGACAAACAGGCGGCAGAGGAGTCAGAGGGTGGGTGGGTGATTGAGGTTGTTTACGGGCAATGTAAATGCGATTCAAAACAAAACAAAAACCAAACAGCTGAGAGAGAGAGAGAGAGAGTGTGTCTAATTCAAAAGAGAGAGCTTGCGCTCTTGCTGAGAAGCGTGGGTGCTTGCCAAAAAAAAAATAAAATAAAAAAACAAAATAGTAGCAGCAAACGGTCGAGGACAACTCACGGCATACACGGCGTATACGCAATGTGACAGCTTTAGTGGTTATGGTCAAGCACAACGCTTGAGCGAGGGCACGACCACAAAACAGCGAAAAACGAAAGTGACGCCAAAAAAAAACTGTTACTCACAAACACACCTGCAACTGACAGCAACAACAACAACTACAACAACAACTGGAATGGTTTAGTGGGTGGTTAAAATGGGGCACTTCAAAATGTTGCCCGCCAAGATGTTTCAATTTTGCCGTGCAGATAGTTGGCTTTCCAAGAAGTGATCGGAGGGGGGAGAAATAAATGGCTTGTCATTGTTTGAGTCGAGTCTTTTTTTTTTCTTCTTGACATTACTTGTACTTGAGATAGACAGCCGTCTCCAGGCACTGCGTATGACCAAATTTAGGACACACAGCCTGCTTGGCATCTATGTATCTGTTGGGAGCATAATAGGATAGGGTAAATACCTCGACTCGTTCTTGCCAATTTCCATAATTCTTATGTACACACAAAAGTCAACAAGCACATGGCAATGTAATGGCGAAGGAGAAGGAGAAGAAAAGGGAAGAGGTACTAAATTTTAAACTTTTTCCATGTCATTCGTGCGCTTGCATTATTTGTTATGAATGCTCATCGTTGCGTTTAATGATTTTATATAATTTACTTAAGCACTTAATGGCGTTTGTGTGTGTGGGCCATGAAACTTTACGCAATTCTTTCCGCTCTTCTCTTCTCCTCTCCTCTCCCCGCGCTCTCTTTGTGCATTATATAAAATTAAAAAAAATATATATAAGGGCTGAGCCCTTTCTTTAATTCAATTACATATATGAACATCAATTTTGTTGTTGTTCTATATAATTTGGAGCAGCTCAAAAACTGAACACTGAACGGATACACAAAACGCACACGCACATAGATACACACACTGACACACACACATACACACACGGAGGCAAGACGAATATTAGGGCATGAGTTTTTTTTATATTTTTTTTAGGTTTTCGGGTGTTTTTGTTCCCGCAACTGCCACTTAAACTTGCCTTTTCACTAGTTTTCCTAGGCTGAGGAAAAAACTGAATTCTTTTTTGTTTTGTTTGCCAGAGCTGCTGGCGTTTTTCCAGCGTTTTTCGTTTTTAGCGCGCGACGGAGCCCAATTAATGCATTCGGTCGTTTCTGGCCAGGAATCTCAACGTCGACTAAAACAGTTTTCTGAGCGTGCCTTCAATTTGCCTCGATAGCGGCCCAAAAGCTTTGCTCAGGCTCTCTCCTTACAAAAGCACTCTCTCAACACCCACTGAAAGCTTTGGCTCTCTCTTAATCTTCCTCTCCCATGCTCTCTCTCTTTGCTTTTGGTTGTTGACACTTGTTAGAGATTTTCTTGAATTTTGTATATTATTTGTTTTGGCTTTGGGTCGGAAGGCCCCTTATAGCGGTTTCCTTAGGTTCCTCCACAATTCGAAGGACTCAATAAATTGTTCGGTAACATCAACTATTTTAGATTGAACTTGATAAGCGCAATTGTAGGCTCAATATTTCTGATGGCAGCCCCTAAACGTTATTGAATTCTTAAATCAGTTGAGAAGCCCGAAGCCGACAGCTAAATAACATTTATCTTGATTTTCTTTCATATAAAATTGGCTTATTAAATAAAAATAATAAGTACAAAATATCACGATTATAATTTGAATAAACCTTGTCTTCAATATAAAAATATTGGGTTTTATTTTTTTATAATATGCCTAAAAGTAACCAAATTATACTAATATTCCTCTAAAGTCATACGGAACATATTTCTGTACATACATAATGTCAGTCATAACTTATTTGATTTGAGATGAACACACCTAGGATTTATTTTACTCGAACATTTTCTCCATATGGATTCAAACAAAAAAGGAAATTCGCAAGTTTTGACTTGAATTTGACACAAAATAATAATTTATTTGAATACTTAAATAAAGACGACAGTTAACCATCTTAATAATCAATGTTTATCAAGATACTTGTAAATCAAACAGGTTTCAGAATTGGCAAAAAGCGGATCGAAAACGGAAATTAACATATGAATAGACGAGGTGATGATTGGTAGCTGCCAATGGTCAATAGCCAACAGGCCAAAAGACTTCCCACGTGAAGACTTTCAACAGCTTAAGAATTGGGTTAGTTTGGCATTCATACATTTAAATCGGCTTGTCTTCCGTTAGATAATGCCAAATTGATTTAAAAAAAAAACTTTCACTGGCCAAAACAGCATTCAAATAAGATTAGATCTGATCTTTGGTGAAAATTGGATTGACAAGCCAAGTTCAGATTGAGTCAAGTATCAGTTGGCTTTGGACCAGAAAAGAACACGGCCGCGAGTTTAAAATCTTTTATCTACTGTCGCATCCTTTGGCACATCACAATGTATTGGAAACTTTGGGCAGCTGTCCTGCTGTTGGCATGGTTTAATTTACCATATGAAGTCCAAGCAGCCAGAAGAAACAATTTAGAAGTACTACAAGTCTGGAAGCCACAGTCACAAAAGATTTCACACTCTGGGTAAGTTGACTAACATTTATGAGAGTCTGATTTTGGGATATTAGGATAATAGTTTGCGTGAGATATTTGCATATTAGAAAATATTAAAAATAGGAAAACACCTATTTACTTCTCAGTCTTTCAAATAATTGAAAGATACCTAAATCTTAGAAAATATTTAAACTAGTACTTATACTTCATTTTTTAAATATTCAATTTGTTTAAAAAATTTATAATGTTTTCTTACTCAACAGTCGTCAGAGTGATTATCCCAGCTATGTCGAAACTCCATTAACCCGCGGTGGATACAACCGTCGTCGGCAATTAAAGAATCGTGGCAAGGCAGCATCAACAACCACGACGGAGCGACCTTTTATACGCGTCTGGAATAATTTAGTGCGCAGTGTACAGCCCAATTTTGGTTTTCGTAATCTGTCAATTCCCTTTGTCAACCTGTTTAATAATGGCCAAGCCAATATTATAGAAACAGTGCCATTGCAGGCGCAGTTGTACAGTGATGATAATGAGGACGAGCAGGATCAGTCATCATCCGGAGCTACAACGCAGAGTCCCAATAAACGTAAGCGTAAGCGACGTAAGCAACAAAGACGTCGTCCAATCTACGACTCAGTGGAGCAGGATGATTCATATGATTACTATGGTGCCCCATTGAGACAACGACAACAGCCGATGTACTATTATGGTCCCAATGTCGATAGCTATTATGATATGAGACGTTTGCAGGCTTATAACGATTATGCCAATCAGGCAAATTACTATGAACAGTACTACGAAGACGGACAATCCGAGCAGGAGCAGCCAGAATATGCAAATGAGGAGAACCTTGGCAAGAAGTACGCAGTATTGCGTCCCTTGGGATTGGCCATCAAAGTGTCTAGCAGCGATTCACCAGCCGCAATTGAGTTCGACGAAGAGAACGACGAAAGTCTATTAGTCAACGACGCAGCCAATGAGAATGTCGTTGCACCCGAAGTCGTCGACGATTCTAGTTCAATGCAAGCCGACGACGCCACCTCTACAGTCTCGGAGAGCATGCGCAATGTAATTGGCACGTATATGCGTGACGATCAGCGTAATCGGCAACGTCAGCGCCAATCTGAAAAGCAGGTGGAAGCGATTTCATCAGCTAAAATTAAACCGCGAAATCGGCATGGTTTTCTATTGGCTGCACGCCTGGTAAATGCAGCAAATAAACATCAATAAACTCTGTATTATTATGTAAATGATGTGTATTTTGATGGTGTTTGTTAGTCTGTGGTGTGTGTGTACAAATGAAATGAAGTTGACAATCTGTAAAAAGTAAATTAAATGTATAGTTAGACTCTTTTATAATTGCACTTGATTGAGCTAGTTTGAGGTAGGTACAATAACTTACTATACTAAACATCACATGAAATGAGATATGCATGATCTCAGCTATAAAGGGCAGTTTAAACAAGTTGGGTAAGCCTCGCAGCACTACCAGCATTGGGATCCACAGGTAGAGCCACCTGATCCACATGTTGTACATTATGAAAGTAGGCGTGTTGTAGCGCATTCTTGGCAGATATCCGCAGATTGGGATCATAACAGAGCATAGACTAAGATAAAGAAAATATTAGTATGTAAACTGTAAGTATTCATGTTTACCAAAAATGTATGGAGATTTGGAAGATTATTTATCTTAGAGCTATTACCATAATGAGTTCATGTGCCTCGTGTTCACGTATAGCTGAAGGCACATTGGATGCCTCCCATTTGGGAAACTTTGCCTTAAAGTCCGGCAACTGTGTAACTCCGGGCCATTTGCTTTCGTCGGGTGTGCTAAGTGTGCGAAAGATGCGATAAAGTTGATCGATTTCACTGTCACCTGGAAACAGCGAACGTCGCATGATCTGTAAGACAAAAGACAGTTTAAAAGTAGCTCAAAAAATATTTTAAAATACCGTCAATAACAAGTTTTAAAGTAACATTTAAAACTTCAATTTTAGCTTGATACTTAAAGTATAGATATTCTCTTCTTTGAAGAGATTGGTGCAACATATACACGAATTTTGATTCAACTAGTTATAATGATTTCTAAGATTCATGTGATTATACTTAAGATTTAGCTTGATTTTTAAAGCATTGATATTCTTTTCAAATTGGAAAAGATTGGGCCAACATATACAGGAACATAAGTTTGACTACTTTTAATGATTTCAAAGATCTAAGATTTATATAGACAGATAGACTATATCTACTCGACTGATCAATAAAAAATGTATCTACAAATGGAGTAACGTCTCACCATTTCGGCAAATATGCAGCCCAGACTCCAGAGGTCCACGCCCGTTGAGTAGAACTTGGTGCCTAGCAGTATTTCGGGAGCACGGTACCACAGTGTGACCACCTCATGTGTATAGGCGCGCATGGGCACATTGAAGGCACGAGCCAGTCCAAAGTCAGCCAGCTGCAACTGGAGGATTAGCACAGACTGTCAGATTGTAAGAGATGATTCTACGCTACCTTGATGTTGCCCTCCGTATCAACGAGCAGATTCTGTGGCTTGAGATCCCGATGCAGTATGCGATTTGTGTGACAAAAGTTGAGTGCATCCAATATCTGATACATGTAGCTCTGTAAAGTGATTTCGAAATGAATACGACACTGATTTCAATGTGGATTGATAGGTATTACTTTGATTAGCTGCGGCGTAAAGACGTCCTTCTTCTTGTCCATTAGTTTCTTGAGATCCATGTTGAGGTACTCGAATATCATGTACAGATTATTGCCTGATATGACCACATCAAAGAGCTGTACCACGTTCTTGTGCTTCAGGTTCTTCAACAATGATATTTCCCGTATCGCAGTCGATGGAACGCCCTCCGATTCTCTATATAAAACAAAGAATCCAGTTAGATGTCTATATATTAGGATATATAAGATACATATAAGAGTTGTTCTTCGTTGTAGTTGCCTGCATCACGAAGCCGAATCATGTGGTGCTACGTCTCCGGATCTATTGACAGCGCAGCACACACAGAATCCGGGCTTCGTTGTGCCGCAATCCGTTTGACATTCGTCAAGGACATCAAGGACACGCTGCACGCGTCGCTGCCAGCAGAAATGAATCTTGAACACCGTCTTAAATTCTCTTTGTTTTTGTGTCGACACTTGGAATCTTCCACTTGGAATCTCCAAGCTACAGTTCCATTCGGGGAATTCACACTTGAGACTTATTTCTTTCCTTTTTCATACATACCCTTCGAGTCGGATTTTCTTGAGTGCGACATCCTGTCCGGTTTGTTGGTTGCACGCCTTGTATACAATCCCGTATGTGCCCTCGCCGATTTTCTCGGCCCTTTGGAAATTATCTAAAACTTTTTGCATTGAATTGTTTTGTATCAATGTGATACGTTAGCAAATAATTACTTTTGATGCTGAAAACATAAAAAATGGAGGGAAAAATGATGCTACCTCGTAGTGCTGGAAAACAATCGATTTTTAGCAATTGTCGACAACTATCGATAAATATGTACATCATCGATATCTTTCATGTGGTACACCCCTAACTCACATAACGCAATTTTTAGGTCCTTAATCACGAGAAACAAAAACCGTTGGAATTTTTGTTTAACATCCGCTGTGAATTGTGTGAATGGCACAATTTAATGTCGCTGAAAAACTGTCCGTTCTAACAAATCGACGCTAACAGATGAAAAAGATAACAAAATATTTTTGTGGCGTCATCTGCCGTCTGTTTTGCAAAACATAATTACTCCACTTTGTGTAGTTTGTGACGTCAGCAACGAACTGCGTGCGTGCTGTAGCTCTGATCAAGCAGTACACTGCTTCTGTTACTTACTGCAAGCAGTCTTCATTTGAACAAATTTAAAAACGCAAAAAACGCAATAAAAATTAATAAATTTGATGAAAATTAAAATTTAGAAATTAGACAAAATTTAAATAAACATTTTAATGAAGATTTGAAGTTCGTCAGCCCTCGGGAAGAGAAGATAGGAAATTTAATTCTGAGAAAAAAAAAAATTATATCAAAATATCAAGAAAAATCTAAAAAAAATTATGCAAAAATTTAAAAAATTCTAGAAAATCAAAAAAAAAAAAAAAACGAAAAAAGGTACAAAAATAAAATGTAACCAAATACAAAATCAAGCCAGATTTTTTTTTTTCGTTGGCTCAAAAAAAATCAAGCCAGATCGCAAACTTTTACCGGATGGGCAGCCCTCGAGAAACGACGTACATTTTTTTAAAAGAAAGAAAAGTTCCATAATTTTGCTTCATTTGAACAAATTAAAAAACGCAAAGAACTCAATAAAAATGATTAAATTTGATGACAATTAAAACTTAAAAAATTCGACAAAATTAAGGTAAACAATTTAATGAAGAGAAGTTAGAGAATTTAATTGTGGAAAAAAATTCAATCATAATCAAGAAAATTGTACTTTGTACTGATAGTTGATTTTCGACCGGTTCTTCCTATGGCAGCCAGGCCCGACGAGAGGGGGGGGGGGGGGGGGCAGCCAGGGCAATTGCCCCGGGGCCCGGAGGATCTTGGGGGCCCGGCTGCTGGTAGGAAGTTTTTATCAAATAAAAATACTGTAACTACAAAAAAGGAAACATGGGTTTCAAAATAAATTTCTTAGTCAGTCTCACGTCTGTTCTTTTTCAATGCTTATCGCAATTATACTTCACTACTTAAACCCAATGTAAACACTCGATCTCAGATTAACGACACCGAATGTATATATGTACATATCTAAAACGGACTATTTGATTCTAATAATTGAGTTCATTTAATTTCCCGTGAGCGCGGTCTGTCCCGGGGCCCGGATCGGCTCTCGAAGGCCCTGATGGCAGCTATATAATATACTAGCCCTAGTTACATATTTTATGGTTAAGATATCTCAAAAAACAAAAAATGTGTTCATTCTAAAACTTAATGATCGATCTATCGTTATATCGTTATGATATAGAGGTGCGATCCAAATAAAAAATACAAACTTGATTTGCCTACGGTATCCAGGAACCTATTTACCAAGTTTGAAGTCTCTAGCTCTTATGGTCTCTGTGATCGACGCGTCTAAACAGACGGACAGACAGCTTAATCTACAGCTTAATAGTTTTAGCAGCATTAAAAATTTAATGGGTTGTAATTTTCACACAGTTTTTCGATACTTTGATATTCAATTCCTGTTGTTTAGATGCTTGGCATTTTCATCCCCTATCGTAATTCAGCTGCGAGCTGCTCAATTTGTGTTTTACGTGTTTCAATAAAAATGCCATAAAAATGTGTGTGTTTTGTCTTGGCTTGGCTTTGGCTTTGCCCCTTTCCAAGTTGCAAGTGTTTTGCGTGTCGCTTTGACAGACATTCGCGTGCTGTGACTAACTGAAAATGTTTTCGACGCGTGTATGTTTCTTTTGCCAAGCTCCCCCAAAATCACATTCAATGGCACATTAATCATGGCTGCCATGGCCAAAAGGAAGGGGAAGCATAATCAACTCATAACTAACAGTCATTTGCTGGGTTATACTTGGTGACTTTATTAAATGCCTTCACTCACATCACCAACACCACAACGAAGAACGCAACACATTGCTCATACGCAACGTAGGACGACAATTAGCAATGACTTAAAGGAAACAACACGGAGAAACTTGTAAATATGTTTAGATGCCAGGCAAGTGAGTGCTAGAAATTCCATTTCCTCCTTCATACACATATTTTCGACTGCTCAGCTGAATTTATGACTGCAACTGGTTGGGTGGTTATTTCCATATCCAAAAACATTGCTTGGTGCAGGTCGATAAGGTTGCACTTGCTGCCACAGTTTGTTTGCCATAGTCAAATATAAATTATACTATGCTGATATGTACTTAAGGTTTTTGGCGCCAGTCAAGTGGCATAAAGTATGTGAAAAACTGCAATCTAACAGCCCTCAGAGTCCACAGAGATGTAGAGTGTAAAGCAGAGAAAAAAAAAAGGTTACGATACCTAATGACCAAACTTATACGCCAGAGTGAAGCGTAGAAATTCGTACAGAAATTTCATTTTTAGCGCAGCGCAACGACGACGACACTAAGCATCCCTAGGACAACCCTATTTCCGCGAAAGTTCCGAGTTCCGTGTGATTTATGCATTTGGGTTAGGGCTACATGGGTCGCTTCGAGTAAATAACTTGAAAGTACAATTTATAAACGGCACAATAGGAAAGAAATGAAGGTACATCCACAACGGGATGCCAGTTAAATGAAAACTGCGCACTCTTCATTCACTTCCCCTTTTCTCTTTTCCCCTTTTGCTTTCATTCTGATTTTGAAACTTTTTTGCAACAAATTATGCATTAATCTCATCTGTCCCGCATTTAATCTTGTACATTTTATATATTAAAATTTGTTAACAACAATAAAACCCAGCATCTGTTCTTTTTCTGCATATTTATAATTTGCAGCCTCTCATTATTTGATACCCTGTAATATATGTACATGATGAGCGTTATCAATTTATCGATTCGATGAGCATAAGTTTGAACATAACTTCGATAATAAACTCTAGAACTACAGGGTATGTGGTAGACAAGTATTCTTCACTCTAGCACACCAGCATGTGTTTAATTATTTATTTGAATGAAATTATGTCGTTAGAATAGCTTTAAATAATTAAATGCTTCACTGCAGCAATTTACGCATATATATTACAAGCATGGAATCTCAATTGCCTAATTAAGCATAATACGGATTAATTATTTCGAGTTGTGATTTTTTTATTGTTTGTCAATGGTTGATAAAATGTGTACATTGTTTAAATGAAATGCTCTCGAATTACGTTAGTGTTATTTATTTGTAATCAATAATGGCAGCTTTATAATTAGTTGATCAAATATCAAAGTTTGCAAAGTTGCAATAAAACAGGAGTAGAGGAGGAGAGAGGAACTGAGGGGAGAGTGCGAGTGAGACAGGGATGGAGGTGCAACAAATGCCACTGGATATTGGCACACGGCAAATGCAGCCATAATAATACAAGCATTCACAATAAATGGAACAGCAGCAACAACAGAAATAAACGAGAATATCAATAATAACAATAACTATGTAAATCTAACCATTGGCATCAATAGAAGCAAAAATGTAACTTGTAAGCTAAACAATAGCGACAGCTACAAAATATATTATACACTGATAAAAAAAATGTTCAAAAATCAAGATTTTGGTCTCAGAACTAAGATTTTTCTTTAATTATTATTCTTAGGTTAAGAGAACACATCTTGGTTTAAAGAACGTTTATTTAAAGTCCAAGTTCTTATTTTATGAGTAAATGTTCCTAAAATTAAAATCAAAAAATAATAATAATAAACATTTTTTTTTTTTATATGTTTAATTTTGTCTGGGGAATTTTTATAAATGTTTTTCTAGTTTTTTAAAAGTGGGGTTCGAATCCTATGAGTTTAAAATTTTTTAGATTAAAAATCTTAGTTTCATAATTTGGTCTTTAAATAATCTTATTTTAAGAACCAACTATGTATATTCTAGATTTTAGAAGCTGGTCTTTTTTTTAGTGTATGTTGCTTGAATAAAACTTACACACACACAAACACCTCGAAACACACATGGACATAGACAAAAGCGAAGCTAAGCTAAAAATGTAGACAATGGGGAAAAAGTAACCAATACAGTCAACGCTGGAAGCAAATGCAGCCGGTTAAATTTAATTCCAATTGAATTGCGCTTTACAACGGCCGTCATTCCATCATCCAAGTACATGTGTGTGTGTCCCTTTGTGTGTGTGTGTGTGTTTGTGTGTTTGTGTGTTTGTGGGCAATCGTGTGTAAAACCAATGACGGCTTTTCATGTCTGTCCCGCTCACGACCAGCAACTGCAGACATAACCCTCTTTTTAACTTTAAACTAAATGAATAATATTATGTAGTGATAAGCGGAAATCGTTTTTTTTTTGTGTTTAAGGCTTAACAAATTTATCCATATTATATTAAAGATTACGCCTGTAAAGAATAGAAAATGTAAATATAATAAAAACAAATCCATAGTAAGCTATTCAATTTAACACGGCTACAAAAAAAGTTCGCTGAAAGTGTTTCAATTAAATCAAGCAAAACTAAGATTTAAATGTGCTTACCATTTTCATTTAAAAGACTTAATTTACTCTCTTAGTCGTGCATAAAAAAATAAATAAATAAACAACTCCTTATTTATTCTGTGTTTTAATTCGCTTTATTCGATTTATTTTTATCGTGACTTGATAAAATGAAATTACAATAAATTTATCCGTATTTCGAATGATGTACTACATATTCAGGAAGTGCATGGAACAGAAATCTATATTGTGATATGGATAACTATTGATTACATCAGAAAATATCGCACGATAATTATCATTTATAATTATTATATATTATAATCACTTATCACGTGATTCACACTTCCATTTTTCAGTATATAAACCCTTTTATTCATTCTTTGAATAGTTTCACAATGTGGTCTAACAGTGTGATGTTGGGTGTATCCATCTTACTTTGGGCATTCGTTCACATTTCAAGTGCTGACAAATATAAAACTATCCTTCAGAATGTCGAAGTACTCGACGATTGTCCGGATCAACCAAAAGGAGTTCTAGGTGCTAATGGTCTTTTTGATATGTCTGAAATGAATTTCCGCTTGGAGGGTGAAAAAGTTATTGTATCAGGGAATGCGACTACTGCGTGGGATGTCCAGCCTTCGGATATCATACAGGTGATTTTTAATTAACAGTTGTTATATAATAGTTTTATATGTATACATTTATTTAGGGTCGAATAGAGTTACTTCACTTTGATCGGGGCTCTTGGCTTTCAACTCTGTATGCCATTAATATGCCAGATTATTGTGTTATTATGTGGGATAAAAATCAGTATTGGTACGAATGGCTAAAACATGTTGAAAATGCAGATTCAATAAAAGACAAATGCTTAAGAGAACGAGGAGTAAGTACCCCATATATTACTTCTTGATAATGTACATTAGTATTTTTTTAATTTTTGTAGACCAAATTCATTCACGAGCCATTTGACCTGGAATTTACATTTGATACACACCTCAGTGACTTGTATGGCAGTTACAAGGTCAGATTAATATTTAAAGCATATAGTCCTTTGTTGAGAACAATGCGTCCAACGTCCATATGTTTTGAAATCAAAATAGAATTCGAAAGAATTTAAATCTGCAATGTCATTACACCGCAAATTTTCCCAAAATCTAATAAAATGAATTGCTGATTGGACTTGGCAATAGCCACAAAAATAATGTGTTGTATTCAATATGGGCAAATCCCACGTGTCGCACGCTACATTCGCACGATTTTAGCTAATGAAAATCAATTTTTGGGGGGCTTTTTTAAAGATTTACCGTAAACTTTTGTTATTTTTTTAGAGTGAATTGAGAGTACTTTCGGAGGGAATAAGGTTCAATTTCACTGGAGTCACTGTTTTGAAAATAATTGATAAAATTGTGACGTTCGCACGCTACACAAAGTGGAAGTTAGTTTCAAAATTTTCATTTCAAACGCAATTTTTAGCGAATTATGCAAAATGAACCCTATGAAAGTTAATATCCTAAAGAAAGTTAAGAATATTAGAAGACAAAAACCGATCGTTTGGTCTTAATAATGTTTACGGATTTTTAGAAAAGCCGTAAACCCATTGTGTCGCACGCTACATGTCGCACGCGACATTTTCTTTCATCATAATTTTTATGTTGTTTGTTTACTTCGTATGAAATACATTTTAACTATTTAAGTCATTAAGAAGCTGTATTACTAGAATTGAAGTGTTTTCTTTGCATTTTCATAAATTTTAAGTTCCTAAAAGATAGATATCGTCATAAAATCTGTATAATACAAACACTCCATTTTGAAAGTCAACTTTTGGCAAAACAGGCAAAAATACGGAAAAACGTAATTTATTCAAAGAGGCAGCTGGTATGGTCAGACTAGTGAACTAATTAATGTATAAAATGATTAAACAAGTAATTTGAAAATGTTTCTCCAAAAAAATTTCACAAGATGTGAGTTTTTGATCAATTTTACGTTTTTGACCGCGGTGGACCTTTCTGTGGAAATGCCCATATGTCATCGGGATAACGATAAGAAACAGAGTTATAGCTTAAATAAAGATTCGAATAAATTATAAAATACAACCTGTTTTATTAATATATAGGTGAGCAGATCGTCATCAAGCCAAGAAATTCTTGTGGTATTTTGAAAACATCTTAGAATTGACCGTAGATTACGAATTTGGGCAACCATTTTAAAATCTCTTTTAGATCCTATAAATCGATATACACTTATTTACATATTATATGCATTTACTCTATCAATTGTTATTTAACCCTTTTAATGTATTCTAATATGCATAATCGTAGAAAATTTAAATAAATCAATTAAAATTAGTGTAAAACAACACTTTACATTAGATTTTGTGACATTTGATTTTGTTCTTAAGAAAGCAGACTAAATTAGACAACAATTTTAATTTGTTATTGACTAGATCAAAGGTTTGACGAACTTCAAACTTTTACAGCTTTGCCCAACCTGAATCGGTTTTCAAGCGGAATATAATTTTCGTCACGGTTTGGCCAGTTTGCATTTAAAATTAAAAAAAAAGAAAAGGTCTCAAATTTTCTCTTTAAATTAATTATCAATTAAATTCGTTTTCATTGATTTTGTTTTGATCGCGAGTTGATAAAATGTAATTACAATAAATTTATCTGTATTTCGAATGATGTACTACATATTCAGGAAGTGCATGGAACAGTAATCTATATTGTGATATGGATTACTATTGCTGACATCAGAAAATATCGCATGATGGTTATCATTTATAATAATTATATATTATATTCAATTAACACGTGATTTACACTTCCATTTTTCAGTATATAAACCCATTTATTCATTCTATGCATAGTTTCACAATGTGGTCTAACAGTGTGATGTTGGGTGTATCCATCTTACTTTGGGCATTCGTTCACATTTCAAGTGCTTACAAGTATAAAACTATCCTTCAGAATGACGAAGTATTTGATGATTGCACGGATCAACCAGAAGGAGTTCTAGATATTCATGGTCTTTTTGATATGTCTGAAATGAATTTCCGCTTGGAGGGTGAAAAAGTTTTTGTATCGGGGAATGCGACTACATTGTGGGATGTTCAGCCTACGGATGTTATTCAGGTGATTTTTGAAGTAACAGTATCTATTTAACAGTTTAATACAAACCAAATCATGTAGGGACGGGGAGAGTTACTTTACTTTGATCGGGGTTCTTGGCTTCCAACTCTGTATGCAATGAATGTGCCAGATTTTTGTACACTTATGTGGAATAAACATCAGTATTGGTACAAATCCTGGCTGCAATATGTTGAAAATGCAGATTCAATAAAAGAAAAATGTTTTAAAGAACGAGGAGTAAGTACTTAGTATTTTATTATTTTTATTTATTAGTATATTATCGCAATTATTTTAGACTAAATTCGTTCACAAGCCATTTGAAGTGGAAATTAGATTCGAAACGCACCTCAGCATGGATGGCAGTTACAAAGTGAGAGTAATGTTTAAAGCAATGAATCCGTTATTGGGAAAAATGCGTCCAACATCCATATGTTTTGAAATCAAAATAGAATTTGAAAGATTGTAAGAATGCAAATTGTTATGAAATCAAATTAAAAGCATTGCTAATTGCAAAATATAATAATAGAAAAAATATATTGTGTTATAAATAAATAATGAAATTATGATTTAAATGTTTTAAATGAGTAAGTTAATTTCTTTCAAATTACTTGAATATTTTTCATTTTTATATATTTATTTACTTATATACTCTTCATCAATTCCTTCCCTTGACTTCCAGGAAATATGCTTTGTTGGCGGGTCGATTTGTTTTGCCATTGGGACTGCGCTTGAGATCGTCAACAATGATGGCGCCTCCATTCAGTTGCTTATATGTGGCAGTCACCTGGCTGTGCACATAATCAACCACATCCTCAGCCGTGAGCTGTGTGCCTGGATTCTTGACAACAGCTGCGGCAGCTTCGTCGCCATTGTTATCACTCCAAACACCAAAGACACAAACATCTGCCACTTGTGGCATTTGGTAAATGACTTCCTCGACCTCGTGTGGATAGTACATTATATTTTGATACTTGAGCATGTCCTTCTTGCGTTCCATTACATAGAGAAAGCCATCCTCATCCATGTAACCCAAGTCACCAGTATGGAACCAATGTTGATTGTCGCGTATGTTGCGTGATTCTGCGATATTACCATAATATCCTGCCCAATACTGTCCGTTGTGAAGACACACTTCTCCCATTTGATTTGGTCCCAAAGATTCGTTTTGTTCATTAAGGATCTTCGCTTTAAAGCCGGTCGTTAGACGACCTACCGACTTTGGTTTCTCATCAAAATGCCAATTAAATGTCGCCCAAACACCAATCTCAGTCATGCCATAGGAAAAGTGCAGACTGTTCTCTGGCAGACGTTTCCTCAAAAGATATAGCATTTCTAGGGAACATCTTGCTCCAGTAAACATGCAATAACGAATGCTCCTCAAGCTGGTTTTCTCATAGGCCAGTGAGTTGGTTATCATGGCCAGTTGAAAGGGCGATAACAGCAGCCAGGTTATCTTGTGCTCCTCAATGAGGTGCAACATCATTTCCGGATCAAAGAAGTTGTCGGCGATTATGCGTTTTGTGCTGAATACGGCCGATGTTACGGTCGTAATGAGACCTGTGATCCAGTCCAGAGTGCTGTGAGAATATTGCACATCCGCAGTGGTTAACATTCTATATGAATTGATTAATATTAGTATAAGTTTTCAGTTAATAAATACTATGCGGCACTTACAAGTTGGCATTTAGAATCTTGTGACTGTTGGCAATGGTCACAGCCTTGGGAGTTCCCGTGGTGCCCGAGGAGCAAATGATGGCCAAGGTTTGATTGTTGCCCTGTTCGAGACGAGCTGGTTTAAAGTTCTCCTCCACTTCCGTTGAGAGCAGTTCCTCAATCGATGTGCTATCCGCCGTATGCTGTCGCATGGTTACAATCTCCACATCCAGATCCTTTGCTGCCGCACTCACCTTCTCAAAGTCATCCCCATCACAGAAGATAAGTCGAGGTTTCGTAATACCAAATAGTTTTTCAATATTCGCCTGCTCGTAGTTGACGTTGAGGGAATGGAAGGCGATGCCGTTGAAGAAGCAGGCATATGCCACCGCCGAGATGTGTGTGGTATTCCTGGCGATTATGCCCACAATATCCGACTGGACGAGTCCTTGCTTACGCATATAGCTGGCAATACGCTCCGAATTTAAGAGTAGCTCCTCACGTCTGAGAACCGTATTCTCCGTAGCCGATATCTGAAAATCAATGAGTAGAGAAATTAATTAAATTTTAACCTTTTTTTAATCTCGACTAAAAGCATTCGACATAGAAAAATTAATACAAAAAAAATACTAAATACTGAAAACAAGAAAAACAAAAATTAAAATAAAATAGATTTTAATAACAACCGAACGGAATCTTGGTGTTCTTCATATATTACAGATTTTATTTATGGCCATATTTTCTGAGTCATAAAAATCATAAACCTAATTAAAATTTAAAACAATATTATTATATTAAAAAAAAAAATCTTTTAAATTTTATATTTTGTGCTTGTTCCATAACTTCTGGAATTCTTGATATGTAGAATATGTCTGATTATATAATATGAAATACAATTGATTTTCGTACCTGCGCTATTTGTTTGGGATGTCGTCGCATCTCATGATAAATTATCTCACCTATTGAGAGATTTGGGTCAAAGTGATTGTACTCATCTAGACTTGTCCAAATCTTGTCCACGGGATCGTAAATAGTCTTCGGTTTGAATTCCATGTTGAATGTAACTGGTTAAGATTGCAAATGTGAGGCAATTGTCAGTGCAGTCGACTTTTTATACCCAAGTGCTCGGTTTGTTTATTTCTACTTAAGCCTCTATTCTTGATAAGCAACGTCACACAAACAACTTAATTTTACAATTACCCAATTGTGCTGATTCACTTGTTCATATCCATCAAGCTAATTCTATTACATGAGAAGATTTTACATGAAATCTATTATATTTCTTAGTGTATCGCTTATAATGTAAGAATGTTTTAAAGATCACCCGACCACTTTAGTAAGGGAAAAAAATTAAAAATATAATTAGCTGAATGTAAAATAAGAATGTATCATTATTATATGTAATGATATTGTAAATAATAATTATATTAACATAATTATTGTAGCTTAAATCACTAAAGTAAATTAACACCATTACATTGTTTTAGTTTATTAAATTTAACAATTCTTTCGAGAGTATTTTACTAGTTGTAAACTTAAATGTTTAATTTTTGTAAATAATGATACATTATATTTTACACTATCATAATGTTTCAACACGATTAGATTTGATGTGTTGATAAGATTATTATATTTACGTTCACTGTAATTATTTAGCTGCCTACAGGGTGTTTACAAGCCGAATACTGAATTCAAGTTTTTTTACCTTTGATAGCAAAAGTACTTTTGACCTGCAAGATTGATAATTCGTTTAAAATGAATACAGGGTATTTTACAGTCGAGTTCAATAATCTCATGTATTATAATTTTATACTCGTATCTTTTCTATGCAGTTTCTTGACTATGAAGTTTGTATAAATAACTTATATAACAACACTTGAAGTGGAAACTTAATCTATAGAAATAAAATCAATATGAAATTTGTGTAAATAATCAAAACACTTAAAGTCCCATCAAAATTAAAGTCATCAAAAATGTTTTTTCGTCTTGTCTATTTTTCTAAAAAAAAAAAAAAAAAAACTAAAACATAATCTGTATGTGCTGGGCAAATATCATCGTGATTGCTTTTGATTTTGCTCATTCCCCAACCCACTCAAAGGGAGATCGGAACTAGAGACAGTTTATCTCTCTCTGAATTTAACATGCCACGCATCAGTGTTTATAAGGCAAACACCACACACACAGACACACACACACACCCACACACGCACACACACACACACATACAGATAGACATATATGTAGTCGCTATTCAAGCATATTATATGCGTGTGAGTGTGAGTGTGGGGTAAAGTTTAAAAGTTGTTCATGCCTGGCATTTGGGATTTGTTGCAATATTGTAGAGCGGCGTTGGGTTGCGTCTTGTTTCGTATGCGCCACATTGCGTATACGCGTCGTACGCCCGAAGGCTTACTCTAGTAGACACAGCAATAGCAACAACAACAACAACAACCGCTAGACTTATAACTGAGCATGTATACGTGTGTACATATATATACTCATATATCTATTTGTATGGGCATAATGGTGCTGAGCTGGTCCCTGTGCAAATCCGGCAGCATCTTCCGCACATTCTCGTAAATAAGTTTCAAAAAAAATAAGCAACCATAGAACGATAGAAAAAGGGAAAACGAGCCAAATAGGCGATGCTTACAAAAAGGATTGTTGTCGCTGTCGGAGATGCTACGATAAATGGCACAAGTTCACATTAAGTGTGAAAAATCTATAAAATGTTATAAAAGTGTCATTAGCGCAACAATGGAGATGCCATCAGAGACAGTCATCTCGAATATTTCATCTACAAAATCTCTATGATTACTCTTGTTTTTTTTTTTTGTTGCTGCTTTTAAGTCTTGTAATAACCTTGTTGGGAACTTTTTCCATGTTGCCGACATTTAACCACTTTTTACTTAAGCTCCGCTCATTACCAATTAAGTATTGTCTGACAGCTTTGAATTGTAATTGTCTACGTAACTATCTGCTCATATGCTTATCTGAGATAGATAAAAGGTTTTCCTTGTTCCAAATTAACTCAACACAGTACACATGCTACTCTATTAAATGTAATTATTATATACACAAGAACTTTAGTAATTTTTCGTTAAAAATATCTTAGCTTTAGCGATTTCTACTACAATAAGTTGGATAAGGTGTGTGCCAAAAACAAGCCAATTATATGGCCATGAAACTTATATATCTCATGGATTTTCAACTGGATTCCTCCGAGTTCCAGAGCGATTTTTGTATGACCAATACACAAGAATATTAAACAAGGGGTACTTATTGGTGGGTATTGATTTACTTTTCCTTATTTATTAAACATGCTCAACATTAACGTTTATTGTATTCAGCAACACTTAACGGATAAAACCCATACGGAAATGGGAAAGAGTTTGGTATTTCTCTTGAAAAATGTCAATTGGATAGATAAGGGAAGCGTTATTCAAGGAATCTACGATCGTGTCACATATAGGTTCATTAAAAGATGACAATCTCACTGATATCATAATTCGCAAGATGAACAATCTAAACCAAAATAAAAAAACAAAATAATATTATAATATTAAGTCTGTTAATTTTTTTCCCCACTTAAAGTTCAATAAATTCTAGTTCTGTAATGCTAATTATTGTTCTGTTAATTTTCGCAAACTATAATACAAATATATGTATGTAGTATGTATAATTTTTTTGAATTAAATTTTATCTGTTTTTAAGGTGCACAAACCGTATTGAAATTGTGTTTTTTTAGACTCACCCTCAGCATTAAGATTGCTCAAACATTCTAATTAAAGCTGATTTTGCTTTTGTTTTTCATCAAATGTAGCATTGAATATAATGTCTATTTGTTTAACTTTGGTTTTCTCTTGTCCGTCTCCTTTGACAAATGTCAGTGAAGTGGATTATGTAATTTATTTTATTCCTACCTATAGCTAGCTGTCAGTTGGACACAAAATCAAAGTTTTTCTGACTGGCTTAGAGCCGCAGGCGGCTCAAAGTTTTGCCAAAGTAACGAAAAGTTGGTTGCGGAAAGGCAGGCCTTAATTAAAGCCCTCGGCCATGGGAAATGGAAGCAACAGGTGATTTGTGGCAAGTTGCGGCCACAAGGCATGCTGACAAGCCATCAGAATATATAGTACAACATTTCATGAGTATATATTTTATTTGGAATTTCTTAAATCTTATTTTATATTGATTTCTTATTTAAAAGTTTATTTCAAATTTGAAACAAATAAAACAAGACTATATTTTTTGTTGTTGATTATTTAATAGTACTTTGTGTTGTTGTGTTTCATTCCGGCGTTTCACATGCCAACACGTTCCTGGAAATGAGTTTTCCATTCTGTTTACTCTTGGCCCAAAGCAAACGCGGCTTTGGCAGTTGGCAAGTGGCAGCCAACAATCGAACAGCGTATGCAACTGCGCATGAAATTTTCACACAATTTCTTTAGCTTTCCTTTAGAATAGCTTACGCACGAATTCAAAAATTCCAAATGCGATGCGTTCAAAATTTATTCTAAATATATTTGTCGAATATAAGAAACAGGAAGGAATTGTTTACAGGCAACCAAGTGTTGCCATTCCCTTTGTGTGGCACCCATGTCGTATACGTATTAAACGAGAGCGTGTGTTTAACAGTTGCAAGGATCTAAACGTGCCTCAGACTGTGGCATGTACACAGCTGTCTGCAGCGCACTACTACTTTTTGGGGCATGTCTGTTTTATTTCACATTATATTCGAATTTAATTTATTGGCTTCTTTTTTTTGTGCCTTTATTTGCGTCAACAGAAGCACCTGCACCTCATTTGCACTTCTTTTTTTTTCACGGAATTTGTATTTTTTCATTTTATTTTATGCCTTGTTTGTTGTGTTTTGGCTTTTGGCAGTTCTTTGTGTTAGCCCGTTGGCTGTTTTTTTTTTTTGCTTTTACTTAAATCTCTTGACACAACAAATGGCCCAACGGATAAACGAAAGAAAACACAAATTAAATGAAAAGATTTGCCTTCAAAATCACCATTCAAATGTCAAGTTGTAGGTCGTACTAAAAGCTAACCCGAATATTCTTTAAGATCCTGTCTTATTGACTGAATGACAAGAAAATTAGCTTAATTTGTCACAGAGAATCTTACTTATCCTTGAATTAATTGAAACCAACAGGCACTTGATGCTTATTAACTAATTTAATGTTCCATTCAACCTTATTATAAAAATTGAATAAATTAAAATATTTATTTTATTGAGGATAAAATTAAATGCTTAAAGTTCAATGAGTCAAACACGATTCATAGTGATATTTATCTGATTTCAATTTGACAAGTAAATTATACCAATTCGATTCAATTTTCATACTCAATTATTTATAACCAAGCATCTCTCATTTTAAACACAATTTACTAAATGAACAAAGATGGAAATTTATTAAAATGAAAATACCACAAAATTTGCACTGATTAATGTTTTCTGATAAATTTCTCTTGGGCAAGAATATCTGTGAAATGGCTTGAATTTCTTGGAACTTGGTAGTTGTTTTGGCCAAAATGAATGAATTCAACAGCTGTTGCTCATGTTCAATGGAAGCTATTAATTGTAAAATTGTTTTCAAGCTGGTGTCTGATTAAGTGCACTCAGTTCCGCAACTGCACAGCAACAATTGAAACTCATGAAGACATCGCACATTTCCAGGCTGCCTATCTTTTTGTCATGGCAACTGTCCGGATTGTCTGTAGATCAGACAACAGGGAAACTGAATCTGAAACCGAAACTGAAGCTGTAACTGTAACTGAATCCGAAACAGAGACGGAAGCGGAAATTGTAATTGAAACTGGGCAGACCGCCAATGTGGCTGCCATAATGCGCGTAATTACTTTGTTAATGCTCGGCGTATTGAGTCGCCAAATTAAATTATATGCCGCAAAATTTGACAAGCCACCAACTAACTGAAAGCATATTGAATATTTTAAGCCTCATTTGTGCTTTAAATATTTAAAGAATCAGTCAATATCACTGTCAAATCGAAATATTGACTTTAATAAGTATTTATCAAGACTGCACACTAGAGTGGGGCAATTTGTATGGAGTAAAAATAATCCACTTTTTAAAAAGAAGTTATACATAGGTATTATTGATATGGATACTTGTCTGTAAGGTGGAACTTACCTAAAAAAAAAAACCCCCCAAATAGAGTCTGATTTATGATGAATTTAGAGATAAAAATTAGTTGGATCGGACAAGTAGAACGGCAGTAATAGGTTATTATAAATATAATGAAAGAAATACAAGCGCCTAAAAGCACGCAGTAGTATTTATATTGTTGGACCAAAAAAACAGTTTCCCGTATAAACTTTCCATATAGCTTTTCCTGAAAAAGTAGAATCTCGGCATTGATTGTAGACTCATGGCAATTCTTTTTAGAATTCATCGTAGATTACAGCACACCATCATAATTTTGTAGAATGCTCGCCTCTATGGTTTTATTCATAGAACAAGATTCGCGGATTGGTTTTAAGAACGACTATATTAAATAATTTTGCTAAAAACATGGTTAGATTTTTACAAAAATAAATAATTTATTATTCATAATTTTTAACATCTTCTCCCTTCATTTTTTAAGCCTATAAACTATAAGAATAAAAAGACTGCTAACTTCTTAAAAAACTCTCTTAAATTTGAATTTTTAAAAGAATGTTCAAATAAGCTTACTGAAATTATTCACTACACAATTCGTTAAATAATAAATTGAATTAGAGCCAAAGTTACAACATGGTCAAGATAAACGTTTAACAGCTGTTGATTCTCCGACCTTTTACCTATTGGTCTTTGACATTGCGTAAGGCTTTAACGATTTAATGACAGTTACTCTGAGAGTATTTACATTTTGCATTGCTGCTTTTTAACTTGGCTTTGGCTTTTAGCATATTTGAGTTGCGTAATTGAGTCAGGCCGATGTTTTGCCTTTTGATTGAGGGGCCAGAACCTGCTAGCTGGATGCTTTCTAATTTCTTCTATTCACTGCAAAGTACTCACAGTCTCTATCTCTAACTTTATCTTCCTCTTCCTCTCTCTCTGTATCTCTGTATCTGTGTCTCTGGTTGCCAAGTTGCAAAAGTGAAAAATGCAAGTTCTGTTTATTTAGTTGCATGTAATTTAATTGCATTTAGTTGCTGTAATTCAATTGAGCTGACTTGCCTTGTCCTTTGACTGGATTTCATTAGAAGCATATTCAGTTAAATGTTGCAACAAATTGACAGAAAAGACAGACAGACCACACAGCCAAGTCAAACCACAGCACAGCGAGAGACAGTTGGAAGAGATGGAAGTCCAGTTGGAGTCTTGGTTCTACCATAACATACTATATAGTAGTATCTCCCTGGCCACATGCAATTTGCAACCGAAACCAAACCAAAAACTAGACAAAGTTTCATTTTCTATTTTGGCCGCACAAACAGCATGAACTCAAGTACATGTGTATATGTGTGTGTGTGTGTGTGTGTGTTTGTGTGTGTATGTGTGTGAGTGTGTGTGTGTGGGTGTGTGAGTGTTGTCAAGTTAGCTTATTTAATGTGATATCTTGCAAAATTATTTAATTACTTTATCAAAAATCTAACATTTTTAAAATTACACTTATTACTAGGGGGCTCCGCCTCCTGCTCGCTTTGCTCGTCAACCCCAGGCTCGTTACAAGTTTTACCAATTAAAATGCTTAAACTGCACAACCAACTGCAATTATAATTTTTAAATTGGCAAAAGTTATGTGTTTTTTTATTAAAATAATAATTGTTAGGTTTTATCAACATTTTTTTTAATTTTTGGGATTTAAATTGTGTAGAGGTGACAAATTATTAAAATTCTATTTAAATAGCAGCTAAATGCTCGATTATGTGAATTTTATTATGTAGTACTTAAATTTAATTTTACTGTCGAAACTCTGGCATCACTGCTGTGTGAATATGTGACATTTGTAGACTTTGTCATGCAAGTCAAACAGTGGTAAATGTCAAGATGAGAATGAAGCCCCTGCCAAGATGACTGTCGTTTGGTTGACGTCAGTGGCGATTGATTTTTATTGCGCCCTCAGATCCAAAGAGGCATCAAAAAACTTTTGACGCATGTCTCGTTATGTTGCGTGTAGCAATTTTTAATGGACATTTTTATATGCCGCCCCAATGGTAAAAGTCGTGCTTTAATTTGTATAATTTGTAAAGCAATTTTGATTGTTTACGTAGGCGAACATTGAATTTATTTGGACACCTGACCACAACTGGCCAGAATATTAAATGTAGTCCGTTGGCGCCGTTAAACGGAGAGTAAATGTTAAGCTACCACGGGACAACACTTAAAGCCCTAAAGGCAACTCAAGGACCATTCATGGAACGGCTGACAAGTTGAGAAGTCTGTGGGAAAGGCAATGCTCTAACTGGTCCAACTAATTTCGAATTTCTTAAGGGATTTTCGCTTCGCGAATTTGTCTTTGTTTGGGGCGTTAACATGTTAAGAAGAATTTCGGGTTTTCGATTACAGCCAACAAGATAGGGTCAGTTGTCGTCTGGGATTCGTTGGCTAATTCTCAAGTCTCGATTCAACATTCAAAATTTTGGGACCTGGTTCATTGAATGCGGCTAGCACATTAAAAGGGATTTGTTGTCCTGTCTCTTGACTGGTCATTGGACCATGTGGTGCTTACATTTGTAAGTCCTCAACTGATTGCCAAGTATTGATTTTAATGCCCCACCTTCAACGCTGCGTATGAGTAATGTTTATTGATGCTTGTGAAACAGCAGAAATAAATGAATAAAACTGATAAATAACGAAGTCATCATTAATAAACATTAGTGGCAGAGCTGCAGCTGCTGTCAAAACCACACTGACCACTTAAATATGCTAACAAATCCATTCAAAGTGTTGAATTTATATCCGATTTTGACTTTGGTAAACCCCACAAGAAATTCCTTCTATTAAGTGTCTGTTGGTTTTTTGGTTTTTGGTTTCTGGTTTTTGCCAAGAGCCAAATCTCTGCTCGTTTGCACAAATCAGATTTGTGGCAAGCACATTTAGAGATTCTACCATAATATGCAATGGGAACTTGGCAGTTAAAAGTGATACTCTGATTTCTCTACCTGTTGCTGTTTGTTGGCCAAGTTATGATTGAAGGTTGCGTTAAGTAAACAACAAGTGGCTGAGAAGTGTCGCCCATTTAACATTCTACTTTGATTGCTGCTGCGAAATATATATATATATATATATATATATATATATAATTGAATCTTAAGTACTTCATTTGCCGCATAAACACGTTCCAAGTTCAATATTCGCTTCTTATTTTGTGCTATTATTAATAAACCACAAGAAAGTTATGCGAGTGATGCTGCCTACATAAGGCACGTGTAAACAGCGGCAACCACAAATAACAATTCAATTTCAGTTCAATACAAATACACACACACACACACCCTCTCACTAACACACACACACACACACACAGACATGAATAATATATAATTTTTTGCGAATTGCAGGTATGATATTATTGACAGACGTCAAATGACGAAACATGGAGGAGTTATTTATAAATATATGTGTGTGTGTATCTGTGTGTTTGTGTCTGTGTATTCATGTATGTGTATGCGGCACAACAATCAAACAAAATGAAAAGGCATTTGACTTTTTGGTTAGGCTTATTTCGTTTTATGGCATTTTTTGCTTATCGACTTTCGTGTGCTCAACATATAAGTAAACTACACATACTTATATATATATATGTTCTTATGATACTCCCAGCGACTGCTAAAAAGAGATAGCGTTGACTTGGCAAAAAGGGAAAGAACAAGTATATGTAACTGAGATTCTGTATTGTATTCTTGCCGTTCATTCAGCTCACTTCAGCTATAAGACTTCCCACTTCATTTTTCTTGCACATATTCAATTTATTTAATAGAATTGCGTTATTTGTACGTGTGGTAAATGTGAAATAAATTATTGTCCATGTTTTATACTTATGATGTGTATAGGGGTATGTGTAATGTGTATGTGTGTGTGTGTGTGTTGAATACTCCCTTGGGTACGAACAAACACTGTATAGTGAATACTTTTAATCATACTTTGTATTCATTTTCAACTCATAATCAAATGAGAAAACTTAACAGATTCTATGCATATGGAATTTATTATAAATACTTATGCAGAATTTTTCAAACTATTTTTTTTTGGTAAAAAAGAAAGATTAGATAATGAAGTAAATTTCTTTTACAAGTTTCTTATAAATTAAAGTAAACGTTATGAAAGTTCAGCTTTTAAAGCTTAAATCTAATTTTAAAAGTTTCTTATAAATTTAAGTAAACGTTATATGAAAGTCCAGTTTTTAAAGAGAGAATTTGCTGCCACAAAAGTGCAGCATTGTCAAAGGGGAAAGTGGAAGGGTTGGTTGCCTTTCCGTCTCTTCGACATCCGCACAGCTGTGATATAAATCTTGCATGCCTTTGAGCCTCTAAGCATCCGTATCCTCTTCAGGCCAAAGTGTGCAAGTGTGTAGTTTGTCGGCTTTTAAGCTGAAGATTATTCTTATAATTAAATAAAATCTGTGACTAGTACCATTAAAACTTGTAAGTTTTGATGAGATTTGCCATAATAGTTTAATGTGCAAGGCTTAGCAACAAGTTGTCGACATATGTTCATTTTCATTTTCCACATAACTTGATTAACATATTCAACACACTCTACATGCCGTTAACTAAATAACCTGATAATTATTAATGAATTAGACTTTTGTGTAGAGGGGAAACACGATTTTGTCATTAGGATACTTTCAGATAAAAGGCGTGACAAGTTTAGAGAGAGCTTTTAGCTATTTGAAATAATTTGATTATTAGTCAAGTGTTGGCTTAGACAACAGTGCGGATGTGTGATGTTGGTGAAATGCGCACAAGTACGTCGCTTTTACATTCAGGTTCACTTTCCCATTCTCATTCCCATTCCCTTTCACATTTCACTCTCACTTTCTCATTCACTTTCAGTTCGGTTGTCATTCCATCTTGTGACACACCCCCAAAATAAAGTTCATGTCGGGTCTGAAGGGTTTGTAAACCGAAAGCGAAACTTAATTTTGGATGCTTGGATATTTGCATATTTTATTAACCCAAACAGACGGCACACGCGGCCCTGAAAAACAGCATAACCCAATCAAAAAAGTTGCCCGCACCGAAGCTCCTTTCATTTAATGCATAAACACAATTCTTAACTCTAGACAAAGTTGAGGCAAGGGTTTTATTCTGACTCTCAGTGTTGAAATGTGCGCTTGGATTTCGGACTAGAAAAATATTTAATTTAAATCTTAAATGTTGTGCCTCGATTTGAAGTTGGCTTTCAGATTGTTGAGATTTAAGAGCACGCGCTCAGAAAATCGCATGTTCGGACGGTATGAGTGTTTGAGAGTGAATATTTGTTTTGTTATTCCCCGAATTCTGAGTTTATTCACTTGTATGTTTATTGAGACCATTAAGCGCTTTACGAGAAATATGCTAAGTGTGTGCTGAATAAAACGCAAGAACCTTCACAAATTTTGGCGATAAATAAACTTAAATATTGTGTTACGCATACGCAGTGTGTGCCCACGAAAAGCGAAAGATGCACAAAGACAACAAAGCTGATAAGCTCGATACTCTGGCAGGCACGTATCTGTTACAGTTTCATTTTCCTTTTATCTTTCTCGTTCTCGTTCTTTTCCTTTTCTCTTTCCTTTACTCTTTTTGTTTTAGTTGCAGCTTTTTCTGCAGCAGCTGCAGTTTGTTAGCGCCAGTGAGTTGCCCTTTTGCATGTTATGGCCTAAAGGTGTGGCCAAAAAACTTGGCCTTTATCTTAACGCTTGACTGAAGCTAGCTGTCTGTGCTGTTGGCAATAATAAAGTTACACAAATGCCAAAAGTCGCCAGAAAAGTTCACTTTGCAGTGCTCTCAGTTGGCTTAAATGTTAATTTTTAAGCACGAACTTGAATATTAAGTCGATGGACACTGGTTTTAATGAGCGATGAGCTATCAATTGCCAGACAACTCGATCAAAGTATCAATTCATGTCACTTTGGTCAACTGTTTGTGGTCTCTGACCCGAGCAACAAAGTTCAATAATGAGACTAATTGAGACTTCACAACTGAGTTGTGAATGCCATGTCATTGGCATTGCATTAACGAGTTCGTCTCGATTCTTTTGGTTTCTCTTCTCATTTGCAGACCCTGTTCTTACATAGAAGATAGGGTCTATTGAGTTTTTTTTATTGTCCATAACTGATCAGCATCCATTCTGTGAAGAGAGAAGGTGAACATTCTCGTTAAGCTTTTTTGTTTTGTTGAAAATTATGTCGTATTGAGGATTGTTTTTTTTTCCTAAGTAAAATGAAAACACAGTCACAGATGGAAAATCGAACTCAGTTATTTTCAAACTGAGCTTCCATTGAACGCTGAAAAACTCAACTTAAAAAACTTGTATCTCAAAAATAGTTGATATCAAGGCTGCAAACCTTCAAAATTTTGTTAAAGATTCGGTTCGGCGGTTCGCGAATTGGTTAATATACCCCCTGAACCCAAGATTTGGGTTCGAAACTTGGTTCTTTAAAATCTTAATTAAATAAAATATTAGAAATCCATATAATTTATGTAATTTTTTTTCGAACCTTATCTTTTATTTTAGAACTACGCTCTTCTTAGGTTCGGGTTCGCAAAGTAAATAATTTCAAGGGTTCGGTTCATGATTCGGTTCAGGCTGTTTAAAAACCCGAAACGAACTGGGTTCAATTTAGGACCGTTGTGCAGCCTTGGTTGTTATATATATTTGTGATATTCCAAATTTTTTAGAACAAGTACAGGGTGTCTCACAGTCGATTGTGGCCTTTTTGTCCAATTTTTTGTTGTGGCTTTGACATTCTGCTTAGGTTTTCATGTTCAATGACAGCCACAAAATGGACACGCGCCATCAGAGACAGGGTTGCCTTTTTTGGATTTCACACGTTCGTCGGTTGTCAGTTGCCACTCTCTACTTGCCACTTGCCTCATGCCACTTGCCACTTGCCTCACGCTAGTTGAAAGGATAAGGTCATATCCTTTCCCTTTTGCCATTTCGCACTCGATGGCACTTTTTTCAATTTGCGCTCTCGGTGAGAAGCACTTGCCACAATGGGTTATCAAATGACAACGTGCCACAGGGCGGATGCTGCAATGGGGCAGACACACTATAGAGTGCCTGGTGCCACACACTGTTGGCTTCCGCTATTCAATTTCAATTGGAGCCTGTTTTAAATCGATTTTTATTATTATTATTATTATTATTTTTTTCCATCTCTTTTTTTTTTTTTGCATTTACGAGCATTGTAGTTGAGTTTTTTTTTTTGATATCCCTTTTAACAGTCTGGTTTGTCGTTTTGACCAACATGCGGACAGTTTGTCGGTTGGATTCGTGGCAATACTGCGAAGGTCCTTTAAGCCGCAATAAAATCTAAGCAATTTCAGTCTAGAATCGTCTACCATACGAATGAAATGATGAATTTCATAATGTCGTGCACAGATTTAGAGCAGACAACGGCAATTGTTCTATAAATTGCCGAAATTTATTATCGGGGTGTGTCCACAAAAGGTCATTTATTTGGACTTGGCAATTGGCCAGACCGCCTGCTGTGTGTGCTGTTGTGTGTCCAGTCTGCAGAGTCTATTCCAGCTAATGACCTGTCTGCGGCTAAGTTTTAAAGACTTGTTACTGAACCTGCGACAATGGCATTAAATTTCGCACAACTTTCGAGCTGTCTATCCTCATTTGCCTAACTGACATGTCGACACGTATGTGTATATGTGTCGCTTTTGTCATCAGTCACCCCATTCCCCTAGATATATATATCCTTTCATCCCATGTTTGTGTTGCAGGATCTCAATTTAAGGATGGCCTTAGGCTGATCCGTCAACTAGCCTCGCGCACAGGTTGTTTCGCCTTTTTTTTTGGTTAGTCTTTATTTATGGCATGTCATTATGTTGCTACAGTGCGTATTTTCAGTTTACGCACGCTGTGCAGATTTAGCAACGCATGCACTTGATATTCTCCGTTAAAGAGTTGTCTCTGTCTCCCCCTCTCTCTCTCTCTCTCTCTCTCTCTACGACGTGGGCGTGTTCAATTCCGATGATAGATGCCTGTCATTGTAACGAGTTTCTTGATTACGTGACATTGCCTCGTTACTTGTACTCAACTCTGAAAACTGATGTGACTTTGAGTATATCACGAGTACTGTACTGTACTCAAATTCCCAACTGAATAAATTGTCGAAAGTTCTTTCATGTGCATTAAAATTAAATTTATACATTCAGGAAAAACTTCAAGAGTGAGTTTGAAACAGTCAAAACATAATAATCTCACATTATTTTAAGCAATGCTCTGCAAATAGCTAAGAATATTTGTATTAAAAAAAATTTATAAAACTTAAAGTATTAAGACGAAATATATAAATATGTTTTTAAGAAAAGATTACAAATAAAACAAAGATTACAAACAAATTGCAGTCAGTTCGAGCCTTCTCTAAAATTTAAATATTATATTCACTTTCAATATTCCACTTTGTGTAAAATGTGACTAAACTTTGCGAAAAAAAGCAAATTGTCGTGCCCATTTCCTTGCAGGACTTTTGCCTGTTGCGAGGCGTTAATCGAGTTAAGATTGATTTTATATTTTTTTTTTTTTTTGGTACTGAATTGAAAGCCTTGTCGAACGACAGGCGACATTCTTGGGGCTCAAGAAATTGATGTCAATTGCATTAAGTTATTAACGTTGTAATTACAAAAAATGTAAATGGAAATTTTTATGCAAAAATTGAATTTGCCGGCTGCCAATCAACGATGAGTCTGCTGATAGAATAAAATCAAATTGGTTCGTGAATTTGCAATTGTTGAATGAATATTAAAACAATTATTTTAGTTTAATTGCGTGCAAACAAAAGGAAGTTGTCTAACGATCAGTTAAATAAATAGATTAAATTAAATAAAACAGATTCACGACAAGATGTTGTAATTGTTGTTGTTGTTTTGCCGAGTTGTTTCCTAAAATAAAGTCCAGGCAAATTTCATGGCAAGGAATTTTTATTAGTCGTTTGTTTGAACGCCTGTCTGTCTGTCTGTCTGACTGAATGTCTTACCGACTGAATGTCTGAATGTCTGACTGACTGACTGACTGACTGTCTGTCTGCTGAATACGTAATTTGATGAGCACACGATACACACAAAGTCAGCAGCTTGACACACAATGGGGCAACTGCCCCAACCTTGCAACTCCAACTCCAACTCAAACACCAATATCAACACCAACACAGCCGAGGCGTGTTAATATGTATGAATGTTTTCACAGCTTCCGGCATCGGCCCGTTGATAAGCTCAAGAATTTCAGATGCCTTTGCCTTCAGTTTGCCAGCCATTATTGTCTTGCCTTTTGCCGTTTATTGTTGTTTAGCTTGACTTCTCTTCAGCTTTCATCTTTCAGCTTTAGATTCAGCTTCAGAGTCTGTTGGGCTGCTTTGGTTGCTTGTTAGTTTACATTAAGTGTCCATGTGTTGCCTTGAGGCATATGCCCCAATCTCACTCTATAAGTTGTGTGTTTGCCATGTGGTTGTGTTTGGACACTTACTCACACATATGAGTACTTGTTCGAGTATATTCAAGTTTTTCAACATCCTTTATGCATCTTAAAATACATCTGACTTGAAAATTGATTTTGATCAATTTTTTATTAAGTAACAAATAATGCAGACAATTTCAACTCACATCACAATAATATATTATACAAATCTTAGAGACAGTCAGAAATGAAACGAATGTCAAAAATTACCAAAGAAAACAAATAAAAATTTGGAAATAAAAAATTAAAGCATGAAGTATTTAATCTAGAAATAAAATTTAGAAAGACTAAAATATGTAAATTGAAAGCTATACCATAATAATATAGTTTTCTTCTTAAAAGACCCTATAGGAAAAAAACAAAAAGTGGGTTTTTTGAGCTGTTGCCTAGTGCAATCAACAATGCATTTAATTAGATTTCATGAATATTTGCATGACAAAGCATTTTTACAATCTTTCGAATTCTATTTTGATTTCATAGCATATGGTCGTTGGACGAATTATTTTCAAATATGGATCAAATGCTTGTAATGTAACTCTCAGCTTGTAACTGCCATGCAAGTCGCTGAGGTGTGTTTCTAATGTAAATTCCAGGTCAAATGGCTCGTGAACAAACTTAGTCTACATAATTAAGAAAATATTTGAATATATTGTCAAAAATGTAATTAATAATATTATATTAAGTACTTACTCCTCGTTCTCTTAAACATTTGTCTTTTATTGAATCTGCATTTTTAACATGTTTTAGCCATTTGTACCAATGTTGATTTTTATCCCACATAACAGAACAAAAATCCTTCAAATTCATTGCATACAGAGTTTGAATCCAAGAGCCACGATCAAAGTGAAGTAACTCTACTTGTACCTAAATGATTTCTTATATGGAAAACTGTTATATAAATGCGGTAATTTGAAAATCACCTGTATGATATCTGTAGGCTGAACATCCCACACTGTAGTCGCATTCCCTGATAGTAACACTTTTTCACCCTCCAGGCGGAAATTCATATTAGACAAATCAAATATGCCATGAATATTTAGAACTCCTTCTGGTTGATCAGTGCAATCATCAAATACTTCGTCATTCTGAAGGATAGTTTTATACTTGTAAGCACTTGAAAAGAGAACGAATGCAAAGAGAAATATGGATACACCCAACATCACACTGCTAGACCACATTGTGGAACTATTCAAAAAATTAATATAAGTCTTTATATACTGAAAAACGGAATTAAATTTCGCTTAAAGTTGAGCCCATTAAAAATGGGCAAAAAAGGGTATAATGCATTTGGCAGAATGTATGTAACAGGCAGAAGGGGGCGTGGCAGACCCCAAAAAGTATATATATTCTTGATCAGGATCAACAGTCGAGTCGATTGAGCCATGTCCGTCTGTCTGTCCGTCTGTCCGTCTGTCTGTCCGTCTGTCCGTCTGTTTGAACGCGTCGATCTCAGAAACCATAAGAGCTAGAGACTTCAAACTTGGTATGTAGGTTCCTGGATACCGTACGCAGATCAAGTTTGTTTTTATTTTTGGATCGGACAACTATATCATATAGCTGCCATAGGAACGATACATCGAAAATGAAGTTTTTGTATGAAAAGCTTCTTTAATTTTTGAGATATCTCAACCAATCTCACACGATATATATTTGGGGTGGTATTATACATCCTGTCCAAATTTGGTCCAAATCGGTCCAATATATCATATAGCTGTCATACAGTCCCTCTGCCGAATATCAAGTTTTAGTATGAAAAAGTTTTTTGTTTTTTGAGATATCGTAACCAAACTGATAGAATATGTATCTGGGCTGGTATTATACATCCTGACCAAGTTTGGTCGAAATCGGCCCACTATATCATATAGCTGTCATACAGACGATCTGCCGAAAATCAAGTTTTAGTATGAAAAAGTTTTTTGTTTTTTGAGATATCTTAACCAAACTGATAGAATATGCATTTATGTTGGTTTTGTACATTCTGACCAGATTTGGTTCAGATCGGTTCCATATATCATATAGCTGCCATTGGAATAATTGGTCGAAAATCAACATTTATAAAAGAGTACCTGGGCTCAGGGTATCCTACTGTCGAGCGTGCTCGACTCTAGCCGCACCCCACCGCGAGCGAAGCGAGCCGGGGGTAGGCGAGCGAAGCGAGTAGGGGGCGGAGCCCCCTTGTTTTTTGATGTAAGCGAAATTAAAGACTTTTGATAATATGGATAAACATTGCATGCTCTTTCTGAATAACAACATTTGATATACATTTGTAATTACATTTTTATCACAACATCAAAAAATTCGATTAAAACGACTGGAAACACAGAATTTCACATTTGGTTCGGTCTTTTCTATGTTGAGCAAATTTGATTTAAATCGGTGCACCTTATCAGATATCTGTCATTCAAGTGCCAAGGCACAGGGTACTCTACTGTCGAGTATACATTTCCAATCGATGACGTCACGTTCTGCCTAATGTCACATCCAGACAAGCAGCTCTTTAACTGGCCAAACTAAATTTGGCCATGTCGACTGTCTGCTTTAACATTGTCAATACGAGTATATTGTTCGTCCTTTGTGCGCTTTTAATAAATTACATTTCTTGTTGGGATTTGATTAACAAAAAGCCCCCACAGCGCTTTGTGGCAAACGGAAATTGCAACAGGTGGATGCCACAAAGCGAAAATAAAAGGTTAATTTTGATAAAATCGCCATGATATTAAAGTATGCCTTGATTTATTTTTATTAAAGCATGCTGGATGGTGAAGCATCCATCAGATGCAGATGCTTATGGCCAATGATTTCAGTCCCTCCATAAATCCCAACAGGTGTGCGTATTGTGGCTGCCTTTGGCAATGACAGCCGAGCTGTTTGTCGAGCTGTTTGCCGAGCTGTTTGTCGAGTTCTGACTGCCTTTGTGTTGTTGCCAGTGACAATCACAATGCCACTCAAAATTCCAACAGCGCACAGTGGTCGAGTTGATTAGTCTAATACAAATAAATCAGTAACTTTGTCAACAGATATCCCAACTTTACTCAGAAATTTAGTTTATAGAGAAAAAATTTGAAAAAATATTAAATAATTTTTTTGAAATTATTATTTTTATTTTATTCCTTAAAATTAATTATTTCTCTTACGAAGGGGAGTCTCTACGGCTTTTTAACATTAATATATGCAGTAAATAGGTACAAAATTCATTCGCAAAAAAAATATATTAATTCTAATAGCTCTTATCATATCAATTATTGAGACAAATTTTATGAAAATATAACAAGAAATCTAATGACATATTGTCTCTCGATAAAACACATAATAACAGCGAAATTTTAAAGTTTTATATTTAAATAAGTCCGAGCTTTTATGAGCTTAATGGACCACTGTGCAACACACTGTGCCAATTATATGAACCGCAATTTCGCTGTGCGAAAATCGTTGTCAAAATTTTGCAGCATAATTGTCAATCAGACAGGGAGGGAGAAAGAGAGAGAGAGGGAGAGAGGGAGAGAGTTAGATAGCTATCTCGTCATGGTTTTGACCAAGTGGCATTGTATTGAATATTCACGCACTTGGCGGCTGTCAGATTTAAAAACCTTTTGGTCAGTGAAATAAATGACGCTGATGTGTTTACAAGCATATGCAAATTGATGTAATTTATTATGCAAACGCAAATATGGCAAGTGTCAGAACAAAGTCCCGAGCTCAACTTTGGTTGCACAATGCAAAAATTATGAGACGCCACGATGACGTCTGCAAATTCTACACAGGAGCTCAAGAGCTGAATGAGCTGATTGAGAAGAGGAGGCATTTGAGGGCTTCTGTGGAAAATGCTTTTCATATTCATCTAATGCAGTCGACGCCCTGGGCGTTTGTGTTTTGTATTGGCTTCATTTTTCTTGGTAGTGGCAGCTGCTGTTGGCCAACAATCAGCAGCAGATGCTGCAATTGAAAACTCTTGCCACAAGGCTGCAACTGATGCTTCGGAGTGTGTAACGAGTGTGTGTGAATGTTAAGTGAGTGTTTGTCTACCTGTGTGTCTGCGTGTGTGTGTGAGTGTGTTTAGTGCAGTTTTGTTCGGTAATCATTGATATGCCAGTCCTGCTAGTTTCCACATACTGCCACTGCTCACTGTCCACTGGCAAACTCAAGTTGCATGCTATTCAAATGTGCACGTGACGTATACGCAATATTGGCGTTGTGTTGTATGTCCAATGTTGGCTTTGATTAATCCATATACGGTATGAAAATACTTTCAGCATGGATTACGTGATAAACAAGAATGCTTGTCATAACTAACCTCAACTTCTTATGATGAAGTCCTTAGAATTCTTTGCCATCTTCTTTGGCTGCCATTTTGTATTATTTTCTTATTGATTTCACTTGTGCACTTATTTGACCTTTTGCTATTTGACAGCTGCAACAAAGTTGCGATTTTTATGATAGACATTTTGTGCATCAATTTGTTTTTTGCACTTGACTCGGCATACAATATATTTTTATATCGATTCTTGTGCTCCTTTCGCAAGGATATACCCTGTAGGCGGTGCTCATATGAAGTGGGATATGCCTGCAAGAAAATATATTTTAGTATTTTGTTAGTTCCAATTTCTTGTAACCAGAGATTTATATAACAAAATAAAAAATATATTGAATTAACATTTTTTTTTTTGATAAACCGATTAATTTTGAAAAAAAAAAACAATAAGAAAGTATTTCAAAATAAATATAAATATTAATAATATAAATTACTTCTTCAGCAATTTTTAAAAAAATTTTTAATAGCATGTCTTTGAAAGAGTATTAAATCTTCGTCAGTTTTATTTATGCATATCAGCATCATCGATTCACATTACAAATAGACAAATTGCTTTATTTGAAAATTGATTGGCATGGCGATGACTGAACTTAAGAGTAAATGAATTTGAGAGACACACAAAAGTGCAGAATTAAAGTCAATTTGGGCAAAGGACATTGACTTCTCGTCCTCTCAAGGAGCAGGCATCCTGTTGCAGTGTTGATGTGTGCGTTTGGCAAGGACACGTGTCCTTGTTTTGGTTACCGCTGTGGCAGTGTCTGTAATTGTGCTAATAAGACGCTGGCAATTAATGTATAATTTAATTAAAGTGTTGCCAGCTTTTCGCATTTTCCCCAAGCAAACGGCAAACGGCAAAAGGCAAAAGGATGTACGCTCGTGTTTGCCATTAGAATTTTCCATGTGCAGCAATTAAAGCGAAAACGAGAGAGTGTTGGCAGCCAGAAAGAGCTTGTTGATGTGAAGCAACACAGGAGTATAAAAATTGATTTATGCCCCGCAAGTCAACTCTCCATTTCCCTCATACACAGAGAAAAAAAATACGGATAACGAGGGTACATTCAATTCTATGCGGTATCAGAAGTACAGCAATCCCAGAATCTCATAGACCAAGTTTCAAATATGGGTTTTAATTTGACTCTCAACCAAAAATTAATATCCAATGTTATATACGATTTTTTTTATGTGAGATTAAATGCTTTTTACTGCTTTGAGTTTTTTTCGTATTGAATTGCTGTCTTAATTAACATTAATTTCATAAAAACCTAAAATTTTATATAAAATTTCATGCTATAATTAATAATTTTAATATTGAATTTTAGAAAGTATTTTTCTCCGGGATCTCGGATGAGGTGTCAAAAGTATGATAATCCCGGATACTCAATAAACAAGTTTGAAATACGTAAGTCAATCGTGGTTTTTCTCAACAGTATTTTCATTTTTGCGGATCTGTAAAATTTGTTTTCAGTTAGATCAAATAATTTAGGCTCCCGATTTTTTAATATCGTTGCTATTATTATACATACTTAAGAATTCAAGCTAAAATCAAGTTTTTATACCCGTTACTTATTTAAACTAGATTGTTAAAATTGATTATTTTTTCTCAGTGTACGTTTGGCCAGCTCCTAAAAGTTGCTTGTCTGTGTGTGTGTCTGTGTGGGTGTGTGTGTGTGTGTGGGAGAAATGTTGAAGCAAAATATTTCAATTGCAAGTCAAACACTTGGTGGCAAAGTGTGCACACTACTTTTGAGTGTGTTGCACAGTTGAAATGTGATTAAATTCTGTGGCGTCGGGGCAGCAGGTGAGTTTCGTAATTGCGTTGAATAAGCCACAAGCTGTGGCTGAAAATCGTTTTGTGATGTGGCTGCAACATGAAGATGTGGCACATAGATGCCCACCACAAATCCACAGTCCACTCTTCTCTCTCTCTATCTGTATCTCTCTGTCTCTATCTTGCTCTCTTTGAGTGAATCCTTTCCTCTGGGCACTCAGCCTTGGCCCGCTTGCAGTTGCATTATGAAAAGCGGCCACTGCAGGTGAGTGTGTGTGTGTGTGTGTGTGTGTGTGTGTGTGTGTGTGTGTGTGTGTGTGTGTGTGTGTGTGTGTGTGTGTGTGTGCTCAGTTGTGTATTAATAAACAAATTACGCAATTAATAACACACACTGAGTGCTCAGATGTGCGCAAATTGTGACAAGCTGCTGTGAGAATGCAAGTGCGCCATCTATCGGTGGCCTCCTGCTGCAATTTCTAGCAGGAAGGAAACAGCAGCAGCAGCAGCAACAGTAGCAAAAGCTCAGCTCCATTGAGCTAAATTAAGCAGCACCTGCGGAGCATCAAATGTTCCTCTTCCTCTTCCTACTCCTCTTCTTCCTTCAGCAGCTGGCGTTACTCGCACTCATGATAATTGTGTAGACAGTATCAGCATCGTGCAACATGTGCAACCAAATTGGAGCATTAAACGGCCCTAGCTGTGGCCAGTGAACTCGCTTAGCCCTTAGCCGTGTTTAGTGCTTTTGACACCAAGTGCGTGGCTGCACTTCTTTTCGAGCTGTTGGCCCTCTGATGGTGCTGCCTTTCAGCCATTTATCCGAATGGAAATTGAGTTAAGTTTCCATATAGAAAATGTGCCAGCGAGGCACTTTTTTTTCTTCCGCGACTCTTTATGCCCTTTTTATACCAGAGGGTATTCTTAATTTGTGCAGAGGTGTGTAACGTATATACATATTCTTAAAAAGGACGTCGAGTTTAGTTGATTGGAACTATAAAATGTAAACGAGATGTGTAGTATTGAAAGCTTTATTGGTTTTTTTCATAGATTGTGTATTTGGTATTGTCTTTTACAATTTAATTAAATTTGGTAAGGATCGAACTATAGTGTCCTATAGCAATCATAGGTGCGATACTTCAAAAATCAAGTTATAGTAAGCAAGTTAATTTTGTGTTTTGAAATAACTTAACTTATCTGACAGAATATGCATTTTAAATTGGACTGACAAGTCGAAATTGTGATTAAGTTTAATGGTTCTCGATATTATATTAATAATTATAGTTAATTAAAAGGACTTATTATAATATACACATATATACTATATATACTATCATATAGTTGACATAAAAAAAATCAATTAAAAAATTCAATTAGGGTATCAAATCTTCAGCGTGCCGAAAATAGTTTTTCATTCTTGTTTTTCTGCTATTCTGGCTCTGGCTGTTTTTGCTGTGCACTCGGATGGAAAATCAAGCAAAATGTATCTGGCAGGCGGCCAGAAAAATCCAGAAGCCCAGGATAACCGAGTGAAACGAAAGCGTAAACCAGAAACGACAAACGAATATTTATTACAGGTGTTTGCATTTGAGTGACAGAAGCGGCAGGAAAACAGTCGCATTAGGGGAGGGATTCAATCAAATTCGAGAAACCAAAATCTGTCGCAGAACTATACAAATCCCACGTATACAATCATAAGATAGGAAATCAAGGGAGTAATAATAGAACAACGACAAAAGTCATTGGCAGCATGGAATGTTGTCAACAGAATACAAGAGAATTCCAAATGATATTATGCAATTTGTTAAGCAGCTAATACAATGATGAATTTACAGAAATAAATCCAAAGAGAAGATTGCAATTGGTAAGGAAAACTTTAAACTTTAAGTGAATTGGAAAATCCTTTAAAATTGCTGACACACAAGAGGATTAAATTTAAAGCCCATTGCGAAATACATTTTGGCACATAAATCGAAGAATCGAAGAAATTCATACACAGTCCAACAAAAATAGAAGGCAGAAATTGTAGCTAAAGTGAACTAAGTCCGATTCTGTGTCCTAAGATGTTAAGTATTAAATCGATAGCAAGGGAAAAAGAAAATTCAAATACCATACAATACCTGTGCTATTTTTACGAGTATAAAAAGGAAAAAAATTGTGTAATCAGCTTTGCAAAAATTGAGCACGAAAAGTCGTCAGATAAGTTGATTATAAAGAAATTTTTTGGGTTATGAGCAAAAATAATGTAACAATGTAATAAAAAGAACTAACCACTTTGGCAGAGAATGCAACAAAGTTTTGCGCAAATATTTTTACAGCAGCTTTAAGTTTCATTGTCTGTCCAAAAGTACAGGCAGAAAGTAGAGGCAACCAAAAACTTGAGTCACAATGTGCATTAAGATCCAGACGTTGACTTTTCTCCAGGCCAAGACTTTGGCACGTCAAAGCAGCATAAAATATACCAGATTGCACCTGTGCATCTTCCACTAGCTGCTCCCACCCCTCTCCCCTCTCCCCTCACCACAACCACTACTTACGTACTTTGTGAGCCAAAAAGACAGTCAGCAGTTTTCGTTGGTGACTTACACACTGACTACCAACTGCAGTATTCACGTGGATTTTCCCGACTGTTTATGCAAATTTACGTCGGAACGAGAAGCGAGGTACGAGGATGGAGGAAGATGGAATGGGAAACGGAAAACTGCAGTTTTAGTTGCCATTTTGGCCATTCTACGAGTTCCAAAGTATCTTTTACCTCGACAGCTGATTGTAAGATTTATTGCCAGCCTGAGGATTGCACAGTTACAGATACAATGCCAATGAGCTTCCATTTTGATTAGAGGGTATACATTTTTAGCAGCAGGGGAAAGGGAGGAGAGAGTGGGAGGGAGAAAAGGGGAGTTGCCATTTTGAAGACAGGCAGTCCGAATAAAGGTTACATTTGTTACAGTGTTCGTGTTTATGTTCATGTGCCCATCATATGTAATTAATTTGGCAACAGCTGTTTATCCTAATTAGAGATGAATCCTTGTTGTGTCTTTGTGTATGTGTGTATCTGTGTGTGTGTGTGTGTGCCTGGGCGTGACAAGGGCGAGGTCTGCTTATTTATCGCTTCACAGGCTTCCAGTTGGGCGCTCAAAACAAACAAATGTCAATGATTTACACAACTGATTGTTGAGGAGTCAAGAGGAATTGAGCAGAGCAGAATCCTTGCATTCATTTATATTCATTTGAGTTTTGAATTAAATAAATATCCTTTCTTTCTTCAAAATAAAATCAAACTAATTATGTATTTTAAAAGTTACTCAAACTGATTACACTAGGCAACAGCCAAAAAATTACACGAACCAAACCCACTTTTTTGGATAGATTTGGGGCCAAAAACGACGAAAAACATTTTTTTTTTTTTTCTATGGTGAAATTTTTTTTTTAGAATTTTTTAAAAATCTGTCTTTTTTTTCGAACTTTTTTTCAGAGGTGCGCCGACTTATAACATCATTACTCGAGAATGACAAAACCGATATTCAAAAGCTTTACTTTTTCGGAAAGCCAATGAATATATCTAGAATTCATTTATTCAAAGTTTTGGATTTAAACTTAAAGTTTAAGAGATATCAATTTTTGAATTAAGAAAATGATGATTTTTTTAAAGCTTTTTTTTTAGCTTTTTTTACTTTAAAATTCGAGGAAAAGTCGAAAAAAATTTATTACATTTTGTCTTTAATTTTATTTGCATAGCTGCATTAATTACGCGTCGTTTAAGATATGTTTTATCAAAATCTGTGGAAAGACGGCGATATAATATTTTTTTTGTGTCTAAGCATGTTTTTGTCGACTTTTTTGACTTCCTCGTAGAGTGGCATAACCTTAAGTATGAAAATTTTTTGTGATTTTTAAGATATCTTCACCAATCTTACACAATATCAATTTGTTATTATTTTACACATTTTGACCAAATTTGGTTCAAATCGGTCTACTATATCATATAGCTGTCATAGGAACGATCGTTCGAAAATCAAGGTTTAGTATTAAAAAGTTTTTTGTTTTTTGAGATATTTTAACCAATCTGACAGAATATGCATTTAAGATGGTCATCTGAACTATTAAATTTGTTTATATATATATAGCTATATTAATTACCAATCGTTGCGTATGTTTACCGTTAAAATCTATGGAAGGACGGCTAAGTTATTAGTATATTAACAATGAAACAATTTGTACGCAAAGGTAGATTTTCGAATGATCGGTCCCATGGAAGCTATATGTTATAGTGATCCGATTCCAACCAAATTTGAACAGGTTGTATAAGGCAATAGAAGGCTTATAACTTGTAAGTTTGGTACAGATAACTTAAAAAACAAAAAAGTTTTTCATACTAAAGGTTGCTTATCGACCGTTCGTATCGATTGTTCCTATGGCAGCTATATGATATAGTGGTCCGATTTCTACCAAATTCCGTAAGGATGTAATGGGCAATGAAAGATGCCCAATTTATGAGTTGTACAGAGATTTCTTCAAAAACAAAAAAAAATTTTATACTAAAACATGATTTTCTACCGATCGGTCCTATGACAGCTATATGATATAGTGGACCGATTTGAACCAACTTTGGTCAGGATGCATAAGACCAACTTATATGCATATTCTATCAGTTTAGTTACGATATCTCAAAAAACACAAAAGTTTTTCATACTAAAACTTGTTTTTAGACCGATCGGTCCTATGGCAGCTGTATGATATAGTAGACAGATTCGAACCAAAATTAATAAAGATGTGAAGGACAACATAGAGTACACAATTTGTGAGTTCGACTAAAATATCTTAGAATATAAAAAAGTTTTTCATACTAAAGGTGAATTCTCGACTGATCGTTCCTATGGCAGCTATATTGAATAGTGATCCGATTTGAACCAAATTTGGTAGGGATACATACCACATTACTAAATACATAACCAGCGGGATTGGATGATATACCTTAAAAAACAAAAAACTTTTTCATACTAAACCTTGATTTTCGAACGATCGTTACTATGGCAGCTATACGATATAGTACACTGATTTGAACCAAATATGGTCAAAATGTGTAAAATAATAACAAATTTATATTGTGTAAGATTGGTTAAGATATATCAAAAATCACAACAAATTTTCATACTAAAGGTTATGCCACTCTACGAGGAAGTCAAAAAAGTCGACAAAAACATGCTTAGACACAAAAAAATATTATATCGTCGTCTCTCCACAGATTTTGATAAGACATATCTTAAACGACGCGTAATTAATGCAGCTATGCAAATAAAATTAAAGACAAAATGTAATAAATTTTTTTCGATTTTTTCTCGAATTTTAAAGTAAAAAAAGCTAAAAAAAAGCTTTAAAAAATTCATCATTTTCTTAATTCAAAAATTGATATCTCTTAAACTATAAGTTTAAATCCAAAACTTTGTATAAATGAATTCTAGATATATTCATTGGCTTTCCGAAAAAGTAAAGCTTTTGAATATCGGTTTTGGCATTCGGGTGTAATGATGACAAAAGTGGGCGTACCTCTAAAAAAAAACATTAAAAAAACAGCCAAATTTCAAAAAATTCTAAAAAAAAAAATCTGCCATAGAAAAAAAAAAAAAAATGTTTTTCGTCGTTTTTGGACCCAAATCTATCCAAAAAAGTGGGTTTGGTTCGTGTAATAGACAAAAAGTTGAAAATTGTTGCCTAGTGTTATTTGCTACTTAACTTTGAATTCAACTCTGTCACAGTTAAGTCATATTAATCGAAACACTCTTATGATTATAATTATAAGTAATGAATGTAATTGTATATAAAATTATTTGTTAAACATAATATACCTAACAGTGACTAAGCTTTCGCTTGTAGCACTAGTAGATAATGACAAATAAAAAAAAAAAAAAAAAAAAACTCTTAAGGATTATAATCCGCTCTTACATAATGCAATCAAATCGGCTGCTAAAATCGAAAAGGCAACAGACGCAATCAAAGCATTCACCACCTAATGGAAAACTGGTTAACAAAAGTGGTAGTAAAGAGGAGTGACAAAATGGAGAGGGGAGCAAAGAAAGAAATTTGCTAAATTGACAATGTCAACTTTATCATCAAGTGAAATTTGCAAATAAGGCCAAAGCAAAGGGAAAGCGTCAAAACGGAAAACCCAACACAATTTGCCACACAATTCACACTTTTGTAAGCATTGCGTGTCCTTTGCTCCTTTTTTTTTTTGCTCTTTTTTTTATACTTTTGCTCTTCTTCCTTAATGCTGCCTCATTGCTGACTAAAAGCAAATTTTTTGATGCTCCCAATTTATTATGCGTCCTTTCGATGGCATCGGTTGTGTGTCCTTCGGTTGCCAAAAAATGGCTAACAAGTAGCCGCGTATCAAAGTAAATTTCCCGACTCGAAATTCCGCCTATATATCCGATGCAAAAAGTTAAAAATAAAAAAAAACAAAGTGCCTAATTAGCCCCGTTATTGATATACTTGATATAAATCAGCATTTATCGCATGCGATTTTTGACAAGGCAGCGCTGTCGCCGGCAGCAGCAGCAGCGACAGCAGCGACTGTTGCTGTCGTGTCGTGTTCGTGCTCGTGCTCGTGTTCGTGTTGGAAAACTCGCTGTTGTGTGCTGTTCTGTGTGTGTTCCAATGCCACAACGTTCCGCATGTGGTTGAAGCGACAGCTTGAATCGAATCGACAATCAGTTTCTGTTGAAAATGCCGCCGTGTTGGTTGTGCAACGCATTCAAACGTTAGGGTTGGACGCCATTTTTAAATAGTGCATAACGGTACCATTGAATACGTATTACGTATTACGTATTACGTACGCGTGTGGGCATATTTTTCTGTGCGTGGGTGTGCTGAGGCCGAAGTCGAAGTAGAGCGTTCGTCTGTCGCTCAACGAAGTTCTGATCGCAGCCGTGTTTGCCGTTTCATTCATTCATTCATTCAATCATTCATTCAGTTGTCGTCGAGTGCTCGTGTTGAGCAAAAGTGCAAGGATTTGATAGATTCCAAGTGAATCAATTATGAGTAATGTGTGTGAAATGTTGCAATTATTCACAGATGATATTCAAAATGTGACCACAATTCGGCCAATGACATTTGTTGCCAAACAACAGCAACAGCTGCTACGTGCTCCAGACTGCAAATATCTCAGCGAGCAACAGTTCAAAAAATACATATATATAAATACATATATATAGAAAAATAATTATAATTATTGCAAAAAGAGATTCGAGTGTGTGCGAGTGCACTTATGTACTCAGATTTACTTGTTATGCATTCACTGGCGCCGAGTGTGAAATGTCTTTTATGTGATTTTATTGTGTTTCGAGTGTTGTAATTTTTGTGTGTGCTTGTGTGTGTGTCACAATTATTTCTTTTGTTTTCAGTAATTAGCATCGTTAGGAAATAATTTCATTGTTTATAATGTTTCACAAAATTACATAATGACAGAAATTCGATACATTAACAGTAGCAACAATTAAATGAATAAATTAACAACTACAATTATTATTCTTATTTTTTTTTTTTTTTGGATAAACTCAAATCTGTTTTATGTTAATTGACTTGTAGTTTTGTGCGTGCCTAATAAATTCATAATGTCAGCCAATATTTTTACCGAATATTTCAATGAATTTGCAATGACAGCATATAAATAGTTTGTCATAAATTAGTTTGCCTACAGCAACAAACAAATTAATTATATCTTCGTTGAATTTCTAGCATAAGTAAACAATTTATTCTATTGAGCAGTTAACTATTAAATATGAACGTTTGCAATTTTTCAATACGTGACAACAAGAACAACAAATAGAGCGAAAGAGACAACAGCTGAAAACAAAATAAAATATATAAACACAAAAAAATTGTTAAACAAACTGTCAAGCCGGTTAACGCCAGGTAAAGTGCATCAGCATATGTTAAAACAACAACATCAGCAACAACAGCAACATCAACAACATCAACTGCAGCTAAATAACACTTAAAAACTTGACCGAATTTTTCAATCAA